>VURO01019563.1:0-17904 GCA_015108175.1 Pelvicachromis taeniatus
GAAAAGAAAATGTGAAATTTCGTGGATAAACTTGAGACACTTTTGTGAAACTGTACTCCAGAATTGGCGTTAGTAACAAGGAAGTTACTTCTGCTTTATCAAATAAACGCAGTGTGCTGATATGTATAAGGATATTGAAAAAATGGTGCAGAAACCTACATCTGGTTAGAAGGAAGTTGGCAAACATTTCATTTGTTCATAATGAAATGGCTTGTAATGGATATATACAAGAATACTCATAGTCACACCCTCATGCAGTAAAGATGATGTATGTTGCATCACAAGACACAACCAGGTAGCTGTATTATTATTTTTAAAATAAAGTTCTTTTTTTGCCCCTGCGGGCAGTCTTTATCCTTCAAGCTCAGGTCCTTACCAGAGGTCTGGAAGCTTGAGGGCCTTGGGCAGTATTTTTGCTGTTCCTAGGACTCTCCTGGACAGAGGTGTCGCGTGTTGTTCCTGAGATCTGCTGGAACCACTCTCCCAGCTTTGGGGTCACTGCACTGATTACCACAGGGACCACTGTTACCTTCCCCCTCCACATCTTCTCGAGCTCCTCTCTCTGCTCGTGGTACTTCTCCAGCTTCTCGTGTTCCTTCATCCTGATGTTGCTGTTTTACCTTTCTGTGACTGAACAATCCTGAAACATGATGACTAACACCGGTATTGTCAAGACCAGAGTGTTGTCAAATTTATGTAAAGAAAATACTTTCATATCAAAATATTATATCTTCTAATGGTTGTTCATGTGTGTTATTGACATGCACTAGGGATCTGGTGAAATTTAACTGATGTTAAATAGGAAAATTATGCAGAGTTTTGCCTTAATAAGTCCCTAAATCCTTTGTTTGCATGACCTAAACAATAATGTATACATTTTGAAACAGTGTTCATCAAATTCAGCCCAAAGGCAGGCTGTTTATTGCCAGTTATCTACACTAAAACGGCATAAATCTGACCTGTACAGTGCCAGAAAAAGGTTTTGCTGTCCTGTGAAAACACAAGAGTAAAAATACTCTTTGCCAGATATCATAAAGGCAAAAGTTAAAGCTGAACTAGAAGTGAAAGAAAAGTTTATTTGAACACAGGCATATATATCTGCACACATCTGCATATGTTAAATGTAACAAATAGTTATGTTCAAGCATACTGCTTTTCTCTTTTAGCACTTCTTCAAAGAGGTGCGTAGGTTCAGGTCTGTTGCAAAGATGTTCATGGTCAGTGAACTTGATGTGTTTAAATATTTTAAGACATTTTCTATTCTCTTCTTTTTTTTAAGTGAAACAGCTGATGTTACTGTGATGGATTGGTTTGGTGTACCCTGCTGCTTTCCTTGTGGCAATCTCATTGCCTATGTTTTAATTTAGAGTACTGACACTATTATGTAGTTAACTTTTACTGGTTATTTACTGACAGTCTCTGTCATATTCTCTTGGGTATTGTGCAAACAGGAAGCAAAATAGGTTTGAGTAACAGCTCTCCAGGCTGTCAAAGTTTTTTCTTTGGATATTCACAACTTTTTTATCCCACTTATTCCAAATTCAGTCTTTGTACTTGACCTTTTCTTTCTTTCTTTCTTTTTTTTTGTAAAACCACAAAATCATAAAAATGCCCATAACTCAAGGGATGAACCACTGTTATTTCGACAGAAGAAATGAATTAAACACCTCCTATTATCAGTTTTATTTCACTTTTTATATAAGTAAATAAAAGCATGTATATAAATGTGTAACTGTAAGTAATGGCCCACCTGCAGTACCTCTGCAGCCCAGCAGGAGGGCCCCAACCCGCACTTTGGGAATCATTCATACACCTAACGTAGGCGTAGTGTCGCCATTGGTTTCGAGATCAGCGTCTACATTAGGGCTGGGCAAAACGATTATTTTCCGAATCGATTAATCTAGTGATATATGTTACTGCTAAGCAGCTTAAATTAGTTTTGCATTTACGGAGGTTGGGTGTTTATCTCGGCTTGTGTGTCTAAGTGGGGGGTGTCTGGATGAATTAAAGGGTAAAAACCAGCGTTAGTAAAAAAGTTGAAAACTTACGGTCGTTTTATGATCGGCCATTTCCACCTTACAAAGCCGGCAAAGACTGAATCACTTCCTTTTCGGTTAAAGGAAGTCGACATGTTACCGCTACTCGCTGCCGCCATGTGTTTTTTTGAAAGTGACGACACAGCGATGCAAATTTTTTACGTCAACGTATTTTACGAGTCGACGTAATCGATTACATCGACGCGTTGTCCTAGCCCTAGTCTACATATAAAATATATAGTGTGCAAGGATTTAGGTGTTCCAAAAAGCTACATATATGTCCATAATCCTGGCACGCTAGACTGTTTAGCAAATTTCATCCAGATTGATTAACACATCTGGGAGGGCAAAAGAAATACATACATATACTACCGTCACTACTTTAAAATCCATTAAAAATTGTGTGGAGTGCAGAGGCTTGGACTTGAATGCAGTTCACTGGAGATAAACCTAAAAAATAAAGCCAATTTCTAACATTTATAGCACTGCTACTCTGAATTCTAAAGGTCTTTCTGAATTCTCAAACCAACAGCCTCAACCTTTGACCTGAGGGGCAAAATGAAAGGTGTAACTACTTTAGTGTAATACACACCGAACCCCAGCAGATAGAGCTGTTACTCAAAAGTAGATGGGCTGGTTCATGGATAGCCGTGGACGTTCAAACGGTTTTTTCGCAGTGTCAGGAAACACTTCAAAGTCTTTTATGGCTCTCCTGTCAAACAATGACGAGAGCTTTAAAGACATATTTCCCAATAATGGGTCTTAAACAGCAGCTCTGTCATTCTTCTTTCATCACATTTGCATTACCAACACTTTCATGGAGGAAGCTCAAATGATGTATGCAAACTCACTTTTTGCCTTTTGTTTTGTCCCTCGTTTAAAGCCGCTTGACACCATTTGCAAGCAAATCTTGTTTGTATCTTCATTTGACAGTTGGGTGTGTTGATTGGAGATCGCCTACGCATCTCAGGCCACTTTAACGCAATACTTAATAATCTATTATTAGGGCCACGTGTGATTGGACAGTGTTTTTATTCCCAAGGCGAAAGCATGTTGTTGTGTCTTTGCGCTATAACAGTGCTTATTTTTAAGCCCACTGAGTCGTAAGTCACAGAAGTTAAAGCTGAAAGAAGTCAGGTATGATCGGCTTTAATTGTCTCACCGTCTGAACATTTTTATGACCTTAACCTTTGAAGTTATTTTATAACGCGGCGCTTAAAAGAAAGACAGTAAAAACTCAAAGGAAAGTCCTGTTGTTCTCCCAGACGTTAGGTATAAGTCTTATCTTGACCCATATTTAGCTGTACTATGATTCACTGCACAGAGCTATCAGATAACAAGGAATTATCGCATATATACGAAGGAAAAGCTGTCATTTCTTCTCCTTCTCAGTGTTATCATTAGCAGGAAGTTTGCCTCAACAAGTTTCTTTCTTTCTTTTCTAGCTCTGACTCCTCTGTGAAACATGCATGCTCTGATCTAAAGGAGATGTTATGAAATTCTGTAAGAACTGGAAGGTGAGTACATCCTCAGGGGAAAAAGCTGTCAGGACATTTGTGATTCACTGCACGCAGTTACCAGGACTGAAAAGCGTGTATATACACTTAAAAAAAAAAAGATGTGTAATCCATACTTAAAATAAATATATAAAATGTAACAGATTATCAAAATTAAAATGTAAAGACAATGATTGATGTTGTTGGAGTTGTAGTTCCCCTCAGCGATACAGAGATTTTGCTTAATATCAGACATCCATTTCTCACGTGAGTAGAATAATGTGTGATGTGTAAATGACTCAATATGCCAACACATGCTTTCAGACAACTGGATGATACATAAGATAAAAATGGCAGCGCACATGAGTGGAGCTTCCAGCTAATTTTAATTCTGAGAACCGTGCCCAAATAAGGGAAAGCAACATTGACCCAAGAGGAAGTCTATTCCAGACACTTGGGAGTGAAATGTGAGGAGTTATTATTACATAACATAAATGTAGTGAAATTATTTAACAGGTCAGCCAGATGTTAAGAACAAGCTCTTTCCCTAGTCTCCAAAGAGCTTTTTTACCCTTCCTGATTTTAATACCCAGCCAGTAAAAGGGGACCGCTGCAACCACAGTAAAGGGGTTTCCTCTAGAAGCCGTTAGCTTCTTTTTTCCGAAATACACAATAGGAATGGAAGAAATTATGCAAAAAAAAAAAAAGGGATGTGAAATTTCACACCTTTCCAGTAAATCCTGTCACAATGTGTGGATTTTGATGTGTGGGTGAGAGGATCGGTGACTGGGTTTCAGTACCATTTCCACATATTTACAGCTCGCTACAGTGTGACAGGTATTTAAAAAGGTTGGGAAGACGTTTTGTACAGTGACGGCATGTACTGTTTCGAAAAATCACATCTTGGAAAGTGCTGCTGAAGAGGAAAATAACTCCTGCTTCTTTATTCTGTCATTCAGAGAGCCCCGCCTCCCATACAAATACCACTTCAGCTGGAGCCATTTGCTTCACACGTTGGATATCATCACATTCAGGGCACATCAAACCAGAGAACCTCACCATTCAACTAAGTCAAGCCCACATCTGAGTTTGTCAATCAGCCCCACCTGGAAAAGAAAAAGAAAAAGAAAAAGAAAAGATTAGAGAAGACAAGAAGAGGCACAGATTACAAGGACTGCAGAAAGAAGAAAACAGTGTCCACACCTGGCCAGTAAAATGATCCTGTGGCTCGGTTTGCTGCTGGTGCACTGCTGCTTGACTCTGACTGGAGCTGCAGGAGAAAACTCAGGACTGGAGACATGCATGAGGTGCTCTCAGGTACAAGGCTAAAATCACATGATCAGCTTATATTATTGTGTTCTATATTAGCTTCTGATATTAGTCACTGCTATGGATGAAAGTGTGTATTAATACTTCTTAATATGCAAATTTGCCCGTTTTTAGGGAGTAAAAATAACAGAAACATACATGTGTTTATAGTGAGCTCTGTACTCTTACAGCTGTGGTCATTACTGGGGCTGTGATCAAACTTAAACCTGATTTGTATCAAAGGCTCTTCAGTTTAAATAGAGTGAAAGCCACTTAATGACACTATGATTCACCTTTTGGGAGACAGTTTTACAAAGATACTTCCTACAAAACATCTTCTGCTGAGCTTACGTTAAACAGGGTTGGTATTAACTGCGTTGGTAAATATATTTAATTATTTACTGGAGCACAAGGAGGAAACAACTGCAAATGTATCTGGGTGGAGGGTGGATAGTCAACACCACATGTTTGCTCTGTTTCACTGACCGGAACTCCACGAGCTTCCTTTTCCTTCTTCCCCCCCCCCATCATCTTGCATGCGTACAGTAAAGATAAAGCTCTTTATCATTTGCAGGTTTCTACAAGTGTAAGAGCTTATTAGTGTAACTCAGCGCCTCGCTGTAGCAGGAATACAGTTTGACAGGCGGTTAACATTCTGAAAGATGACTTTGAGGTATGTTTACAGTCAAAACATCATCATACGTGGGAGGTACTGCGATGTACCTGACGGGTGTTAATTTAATGGAGATAAAAGAACGAGATTTTATTTATAAAAATAAATCATTTTATTCCCCACGGCATAAAAATGAAGGCACTGTTTATTCTGGCGCGAGGATTTATGAAATATGTTCCACATACTTGACTGGGGAATAAACGAGGATGCATTGGCCAGAGCACTTTTTACTTAAAGACCTCAGTGACTCACATTTGTCTTCAACGTCATGCTGCTCAGATTGTATCCTAATTGCTTTTCTAATTGATTCTGATTATTATTATTTGAATCTGTGGGTGAAATCTTGCTGTTAGCTAACTTTGTGCAAATTAACTAAAGACAAATGTGTTACAGTGCTCCAGCTGTGGGGTTAAACACACACACACACACACACAGAGGCAGAGTTTTACCTGAAAGGAGCAATGAGGATGTAAAAACTCATTGTTGTCTGGGAATCCCCTGTCCTGCAGAGCTGCTACCTTTGTTCTCTGTAAGAGTAACATTATTGATGAACTCCTACACTGAATTCACAGAAAAGAGCCTGTCATGAGTCACTCTGTGTTTTCTTCTTTTCTTTCTCTTTGCAGGGACTTCACTGCAAAACCAAAGGAGGCTGTGAGTATAGACTTGTTGCCACTTTACACCTGCAGTCATGCATCCCCATTGGCTGTTTTTTGTGCACAATATTGTGCAAATATTAGTCGACAAACGGGAAATTTTACTGCAATGTTGCTAAAGCAACTGCATTCAGCATTTAACATAGAATTCAAGGCTGGGTTCAAAAAGGTCTGTGATAATTACAGATATCAGAGACCATTACGTGCCACTGAACTAAGGTGAAAAACAGTAACCACGTTCAAAGATCTGTAAATGTGCCCCACCCATAGCATTAAAACGACATTTTTCCTCCCTCACACGCCAAAAAAGGCCCTATAAAATCACAATAAGCTCGACAAGCAGCGCATTGCCGCTATCTGTGCTCTCTGCGCGCTTGTTGAAACCTGCACAAAATACTTAAAGAAATATAAAGTGTAAAACGCTAAAGAGAAATTCAGATGCTTTGTACAGCAGACGATGAAGGTGGGAACGCTGCTGTGGTTTGTTCTTTATAAGTAAGGGACGAAAAGCAGCATACCTCAAAGATCATTTTAGTGACATTTGGTACACAAAATCACGTCCCACAGTGTCACGTGTTTTGGCTTTTTAAAAGATATTTCTTTGACCCTGTTGCTATGTAGATTCGTTTCCACGCCCATGCGAGAACCCCGCTGAAAGTCTCAACACCTCCAGCGTGTTCCACAACGTCACCCTTTCCACGGTCATGAAGTGTGAGAGGATGCAGAAGTGCTCGCTGCGACTCGGAATCAAAGCAGCAGTGCAACTCGCTGGTGCGTAAGTGTGACGGCTTAAAATAGACGCAACCACATCTGTTTGTATGAAATGCATGTGCTCAAAAATGTTAACAGCTTTTGCAGGGCAAGCACAATGAATGAAAATCTGTTTGGATGAACCGAGATTTGCTTTGGCGTCCATACAGCTACTGGCTCATTGCACGCAGGGTGTAGTCTCTGACTTCTCTCAGTCTTATAGCGATGCCAAATAATTGACTCCAAATGACTGACTCCAAATGACTCTCAGTGTGTCACCCTACTGCATTATTTAGTTTGGCCGTTTATTAAAAGCAGCTTTTAGTACTAAAATCCAGTTACACTTGTACTCCATGTTGCAGTGTTTAGGTTTGCACCAAATTGTTTTCCATGTACAGTTTACCCTCCAGGTTGCTTTTCCCACTTAGTCCCTGTTTCATGTCCCAGCTCCCAAAGCCCCACGTTTGTGCCAAACCCTCCTCCTATGCCATTGTACTATTTTTAGGCAGTTTTCTGGATCTCCTACTTTCAAAAGATAATCTCACTTTCAATCAAAAGTAGACCAATGCTGGCAGTTCACCTACAGGATTTCATTGTCGCACACACTGTGTGTGGTCTTTTTCTGTGCTGGCGCGCGATGCTTTGGCGCCAGAGGCACGTAGTTCAATTGCTTTGGAAACCCACTTAAGCTAAGTTCACATGTAAACATGCCCAGAAATCACATTACTCTAATCCCAGTACCACTTCAATGCTTTTAGTGTACCTGCTTTGATGTCTTGTGAGGAGTCAGTGAACGGCCGATATCTTTGTCAGCCGCTCTTCTTCACTTAAAGCAGCCCACATCCTGGTATGGGCTCTTCATTTCAGATGTGACTTTGCTGTTAAAACACTACACCGGAATTTCTTTTGATACTTGGGAGTAATTGGGAAGATTCGGCATTGTTAATGAGCGCTTTCAGAACAAAGCCAAAGTGTTTGTTAAACCACAAAATCTTCTTTCTGTTTTCACAGAAGATAAAGGTGTGGTGAATCAGTATGGCTTAAAGGAAACTGTGATAAAGAGGTGCTGAGTGACTGAAGTTTTACATGTAATTAATTAAGTTATACATATAAGGACTTTTTTTCAGGTGGTCAATCATAAACTAAAAACCACTTACATAACTTAAAATCATTAACAGACTCCATGCCTCTGTCCTAACACACTCATGTCCACAGATACATGGCACGTGATATTGTTTGGTGTCCACTGTAGGGGCAAGGTCATTATTCAGTTGTTTTCTTTTCTTCTTATTCAAAACCTCCTTAACAAGGAAGTGCCAAATGCAACTCTTTGGGTGTAGTCAAGCCAACGTGGAGACTAATGATGTTAGAGATGATAATCGCAGATGACACACTTTAAAGGCATTTGCTGAAGGAAGTCACCTTTAATAAAAAGCAACCAGCTTCCACGATAAAACTTCTGCTTTTGCATTGTAAACAAGCCAATTCATATTTCATGTTCCTAATAATGCTTACAAACCATACAATCTGATAAGGTTTACACAGTAAGACACATTATCAGACACATTCATCCATGTGTATTGCGTAATACAGTAAACCTGGTAAATTTCCACACTATCCATCTTGGAATCGAGGAAACCCTTTGCTGAGAAAAAAAAAGAGTACCTAAATAATTTCTTCCTGTATGGCACCTAAAACTGTGCCAACCTGCAACAAAATAGCCAGTGAACCATTCAAAAACTTTTTGAATGGCTGACTGGCTGGTGCCGGTTACTGTTAGACATCTGTACACAGCGACTTGAAAACGTCTTCTGGATTATGTTTCCACAGAGTCCATCCACGGCGTGTCCTTTTGTATCACAACCGCAGGGATGATGACGAGGTGCAAAACCTTTAGCTTCACAAGGGCATCAAGAGAAAGGATGTCTGGACTGCAGGTAAAATCCCTAGCACATTTGGCATCGCTGGGTGTTTGTCGGACATTAATTAATTCAGAGTGTTATGCTCGAGTAGCTTTTCTGTTAAATGCGCGGTGTGTTGCCAAACCCAATAGTCCCTTCCTGCACTGGTTTGTCTTTCCCTACCTGCAAATCGGGCAGTTTGCTAATGTGGCAGCTTTTAATATCCTTCAGGTTCCTCTCATCTTGTGGTCAGGAAAGATACATGACCTTTTTCACACATCTGGGAGATCCCATTTGCGCTTAAAGGTTACTGGAAAACTGACTCATATGCCATCGTAACCTTCACAAAGGTTACGGAGCTTAAAAACGTTCCCCAGCTGATGTCCACGATGGTGGAATCGATGTGTCACATAAACTGTATATAAAAGATTCCAGATCAGAATATGGAGGCAGAAGTGAAGTTGAACCTGTTTTCTTTCTAACGGCCCACAGGTGGGTGAGGTTGCAAAAAAAAAGGAGTTAATAAGCGGAAAGAAAAACAACCCCCAATAAATACTTTTGTAATAACTTTAAGACCTCAGTCAGCTTTGTGTGTTATTAAAAAAACATGTCATCTTGTAAATTATTGCCCTCATTAGAGATAGAAAGATCAGAAAGCGTGATAATGTTTTGTGGCATACCAAAATTTTGATCGCTGCCGGGTTTGTGGCGTGCCCTCTTTTCCCCGTTAGAGCCACAACCCCACTTTGTAGATGATTTTGTAACATCAAGACAGTGACAGAGGAAATAAACAGTTCAAGGCCTGAGAGCAAACCAGTGACTGCCATCACTGTGCCTATATCCATTTTTAAACTAGCTGGCGCCTTCGGGTCTTTGAGGACGACAGAGTCACTGTCGTGATTGTCACAATGTCACAACAGTGCCACGCTAACTGGCTTTCCATCGGCATTGCTTCTGAAGCGGATGTGGTCATTTTAGTGTATTTCTACACGGCGCAGCGTTGAACAGATATGTGACGGCATGTGCGCTTTTACCTGCCTTTTTTCCTGCAGGTTGAAATTGAGAACAACTGCACTGAAGTTTCGCCAAACCAACAAGTGCAAGTAACGGTGACAACAGTCCCAAGCTACTGTGGAATAACATGGACCAGCACCTATCATACTCCAGGTAGGATTACATACACTTTGTTCGTGTGTTTGCATAATTATGCAAACACAGACTCAGGGGCTTATGACTGTAACCCTGGGTAACTAATAAACAGTGTTACACAACCAGCCCTGCCAAGTATTTCCTTGTAACTGGTAGAAAAAAAAAGAAACCTCACAGCAATAATGAATGTAAATGATTGAAAGGATGTAATTATCTTAAGTGAGTACCACGTAAAAACTACTCCCACATGCGTGATGACACGTGAATGAGGGGAATTTATTTACACATGAGTTTTTTGCTTTTTTTTTAACCACTTCACTTTTCTCAACAGGATGCAGTCATGAAGATTTCAGAAGTCGTGTTCCAGAGTGCATCAGTAAGTGTAAACATAATTATATTAGTTAATATGCTCTCTCCTTACATGTTTTAATTAATGCAGTGCAGTGGTATATCAAATATGCAGTAGTATATGCCTTTTTTAGGGTCTATCCTCCCCCGCCTCACCCCCAACCGGTTGCAACAGATGGCTGCCCCTCCCTGAGCTGGAGGTTTCTTCCTGTTAAAAGGGAGATTTTCCTTCCCACTGTCGCCAAGTGCTTCCTCATAGAGGGTTGTTTGATTGTTGGGGTTTTCTCTGTATTATTGTCGAGTCTTTACCTTACATTACAAAGCACCTTGAGGTGACCGCTGTTGTGATATGTATGTAAATATATATCTAATATCGATATAAATCAAATGTGACTGAATTATTCAATTTTTTTTTAAATTGTCTGATTTTTTTCGCGTCTCTGTCAGCTGGCAGACTGTCGTACAAAGTAAACCCAGACAAGAAGGAGCTGAGTGTAAATGTTTCAGACATGCTGAACGATCACAACTATCACCTCCGCCTCTGCCGAAAGGATTTCATCTGCGCTGGCACGGGGGCCTATACGCTGGTGAGAGACTCTTATTGGAATGTATGTGAGTGGAATCACAGCAATTATTTGTGTTCCTCAATAATATGAATATATATATAGATAAACACCTTTAAGAGAGGTGGGGTAATGCTGCATTATGTAATAGTGGAAGAAAAAGCATAACACTTCCCTCCCCAAGTGAGTCATTGGGTTATTCCTTGTGTGAGTCTAAATTTAAATGTAGTCACTTACTAAATTGCCTAGTGTTTATATAACTGGGAATCAGAACTGCGCAGTATTCCCTGAACAAAAGGACAGCTGAAACAGTAAGGACTCAAAAGTCTTACCGCTGGTGAAAAATCTGCACAGTGAACACAAAAACCATCATTAACTGTTACCCAGAGAGTATTCCTCAAATAATCAAAACCTGTTATCATTTTCCAGATAAAGAAAGAGCAACCTATAAAGAGTGCCATCTTCTCATATCCTCGACCCTTGCCCTGCCTCTGCATTGAGGTAATGATATTGCTCACACTCCCGGTCTTAAAGCAATCGCGGTTTCAGTTTCTGCCATAAATACCATGAGAGACCTCCAATACTCACTGACAAATTCATCACAGGGCTGGTCGGCGGTGATGGATGCCCCAAGAGTCCAGGTCTGCCCGTTCAAAGACCGTGAGTCAATTAATTCAAACAGATGAGAAAATTGCCAGCGTGTGCTGTAGGATTTGAAAGCTGACAGTGTATCATAACCGTCCAAAATACTATGACTTCATTCGCCTGCAGGTGTCGAGGAACTGTGGTTTGGAATCACCTTTGATCCACTGGAGGAGACTCTATTATGGGAGCCTGCTTGTCCAGTTACAGCTATGGCCGCATTGTGTCAGATGAGAGATGATGGTATCTGTGTGGATTTGCCACACTCCTACCAGAATGTTACCAGAGAAAAGGTACACACCTTTCAAATATTTATAAAGCGAGCTTTGTTAAGCTTAGTTATCCTTACAAATCCTTCCAAAGTGTAATTAAGCCGATGAGCACATGAGCATGCAAGCCAGAGCTCTCACATAATTAATGGAGAGAATTAGACGACAGGGGTTTGAACAACCTTACAGTCAGGTGCCGGTTCATATCTGAGAGATGAGTCACAGAAATGTCACTCACCTTTATTAGCATACGCCAGGAATGTGGACATGTCAGCTTGAAGTGGAACATCACCTTGACTGATCCGAATTCAGTTGTAGCTTGTAGCTGTAGCTGGAACCACATTAAAGGGTGGAAGCCTCAAATGATCACATAAAAGTGCTTATCATTTAACCGTGTCATTTTCCACATAAACAGTATATCTAGGAACTATTTCTTTTGTAAACAAACAAAACTAAGGGCATGCGTTCATTCAAACTTTCCTAACACAACATAGA
Organism: Pelvicachromis taeniatus; assembly: GCA_015108175.1. Lineage (NCBI taxonomy): Eukaryota > Metazoa > Chordata > Actinopteri > Cichliformes > Cichlidae > Pelvicachromis > Pelvicachromis taeniatus. Next base: position 12,287 of record VURO01019563.1, read on the forward strand.
TGCTGAGTTGGGTTTCTTGTTTATATAAGGAAAGCCAGACCTACATGTAAAGTATATCCAAAAAGGGAGGATTAAGAGAGAACCTTAATACATAGGAGTCCTTATTTTGACACAAGGCATTTAGGCTGAAGGCTGGGTACCTGGCAGATGCGTCACTTTGAAAGACAAATATAGCTCTCTGAATCTGAATACATCATGAGTCATCCAGAATAACACTTTAGGTCATCACTTGTGTAACTGCAATGCTACTTTATATATGAGAACTCGTGATTCATTCACAAATTCTTCATTCTTTGAATGCTTTTTCAGATAAGATTCTCTAAAGTGGATCCACATGATCGCCTGTGCGTCAAGGTAACAATCTTTCTTTCTCTCCTTTCATTCCACAAATTTCACTAGGGCATGTCAGCTTGATACGCTAGCAACAGCGAAACAAACAAAACCGTTTTTTCTGCTTTCTGTATTTGATTACAAAATGCCCTTTGCACCACGTTAGCATAATGCAACCCAGTCATCTGACCTGACATTTCAGATGACTGAGATCATCTTGGTATAGTGTGACATCTAAGATTGAGAAGATATATTTAATTTCTTGGTCAGTATGTGACGTCACTGCTCTAAGCTAGCTTATTAAGCTAGCTAGGTCATTATGGAAAACCTCTATGCCTAGCTTAATAGCATGTTATGTGCCATGTTATGTTTTAATTTTATCAGGATTTTATCAAGTTCTGTCTTGTCACTTGGAAGCCATCCTAAAATGCTTAGTTATTTTGAGCCATTACCTAAATTAACCTTAATTCTGATGGTCCCTGGTACTAAAAGACTGCACGTATAGAATTAGTAACCAAATAGGCTTAAAAAGCCAGACAATGTACCTACCATGATATCATCATTTACTCTTCTGACGCCATGAGTTTGACATTTTTGCCATCTTTTTCTTCCAAACCAGATGGGACCATATTTGAACGAAATGGTATAATTGCAGTAGTTGTCGTCAAAGGCCTCGGTCCCACAGTCTGTTTGGTAATCGCTTAGCCACCATTGTCTGTAAACATTCAACATTTATTATCCACGTGTAATAAAACTTGAGGAAGTTTGATGCAAAGTAATCAAAGTAAAAGTTGTGCCTAACATCTGTAACCAACACATTTCAAAGGCAAACAGTCTCCGTTTGTGGCTTGTGTCACACTTTTCACAGTTTTGCTAGTACGTGGCAAGTACTTTGCAAGTGCTTGCAGACAAGTTGGAGTCTTCCATACAAACTGTGAGAAACTGCTAGTTGTCCACTTTGGTTACCAGATGGTCATTCTCTAGGCCTCTGTGGCCGAGGCCTACTTCTGTCTAATGTTAGCTTTCAAACTTGGTTTTCAAGGCAGAGCCATAATTTCTTGTGATATGAAATAGAATGCAATACAAGCTGCTTTAAATCAGCATAGGGAGTGTGGCTTGCTCTGCAATTAGCTTTAGCCACAGAAGATGGAAAACAGGGTCCTAAAGATTGAACAATATGCTCACTGACATTCTCCAGCTCAGAAAACTGAAGACAATCCAGGTTACAAACACTCATACAAGGAGGCTTTAATTATCCATACCCTTCCTTACAAAAGCAAGAAACTGCCTACAAGAAGCAATGCTTCCACCTGGGCTGCAATTCTCACACAGGTTTTTGTTAAATTACACTAACTAAGTAATAAACAGTTAAAAAACCATATCTTTATTTAATACTAGAGTTCTTGTTATTATTATATCAGCTTCCTGTTATTGAGCCAATAACAGGAAGCTGTGATCAAATCTGCATTTCAGAAGTGAGAGTTGAGTCCTAAACCTAAAAAGCAGAAGTATTATTATTGGACGGTTAAACTATTTTCTATGGGTATGCAATGATGATTTTAGTAAGCTCTCTTAAAGCTAAGGGTAATGTAAATATGTTTGATATAACAGCTCGATGAAGAGCACTTGAAAATGTTATTCTGTCTTCATCAGTTTACTTCGGGCTCTCAGTCCTGGACCAGGTGCCCCTTTGCTGATGGGAGACTCCAAGGTGTGACTTTTAAATTTTTTTGAATTTGCATGCTAATCACGTCATGAACATTTTTTGCAATGCTCTGACGGTCTGTGGCGATGTATTTATCCTACGGTGTTCACATGTTCTTTAATGGGTGTCTATAATGATGATAACAGTCTTTATGCACGGCGGTGCTGTATGATGATTATATCTTTAAAAATCCAGCATGGGAGTTGGTTACAACAAGAACAGAGGGGCGTGAAGAAGTGAAGATGCTGTCACAGATCTCTGCAAACTTTTCTGTGGGGCTGTGCGTGAAGTCCGAGGGATCCCTTGAGTGTCGGATCACTGAAACACACTCCGTGCAGGTGGTAGGTGCAACACATTCCCATCACAGACAACACTTTTTTTAATAGAAACTTATCTTGCTGCAGATTTCTTTTTGACAGCTTAGAGTCCTCCCTCATGGGGAATCCATAAGGGTTTAGATCTGATGAGTCTAAGTGAGAGTGGCAGAACAAATGTCTGCTAGCTACCTGCATATGATAACCTTTTGCCCTAAAACGCCCTAGGTGTGCATTTTTTATTTTCAAGGAGCCTGCCACAGCACGCTTACATGGACTGCATGCCAACTTTTTATCATACATGATTGCTGTTTATTACATGTTGCCTTTTTTGTTGCTAGGAAACTTCACCTTTTCTCTAAAGTGTCGTGACTTTTAACAGTTATTTGCTATCAACAGTGCAACATAGGTGGTGATAACATCTTTTACAATATGCGTTTAGAGCTTTCTAAAGGGATCTGTCAACACATTACCAAGACCTAGTGTGCAACAAGATATCATGTTTGTTAGCACATCAAAGAGACAGTAAAAAACAGAAACCATGAGAACTTCCATATCGCCTGCAGGAAATAATCCCAACATTGGTCTTTCCTATCTTTTGTCGGTCTTTTTTCTCAGGAGAAACAAAAAGCTGTTGATTTAAATTTGAAAGGGGCATTCTGCAACTCATGTCTTCAGGTATGTTTGTGAAGTAGATCCTTTGAGTCCTTTGCACTTCCTATTTTAAACAGACTGTTCTTTTAATAGATCCCTTTTATTTGCAGATAAAAAGGCTTGATGTGGAGTATGCTGCCACAGTCATTCACTGTCTGGAGCTGTGCAGTAAGTATGATTTCTGCTACAGCTGCTTCCCAGTAAAATACTTCCTTCTCTTCATTTCTGCTTCAGTCCTGTGTAGTCTAACCAAACATTTCCTTTACTATTTTCTCATGAAATGTTGTAAACCTGAGGCGATGCACCAGTTTTGAAATTCAAATGCTTTCCAGTTCCTGCAACAGAGCTTGCATTTATTGCCACGGGAGTTCTGAGACAGGATAATTGCAAATGCATGTGCATCTGAAGTTTGGTGTCTTGGCATCATTTTGAAAAAGAAAAGGATGCTTTGTTGTGCGTGCAATGCTTAATGAAACGATTATGTTGCTGTGCAGACAGCAGGATGCAAACCGGATGGATCATCTAACAAACTGTAAATTTTCTTTGAAGGTGACTCATCACCTTTTCGTTCAGACTTGACCTGGGTATTTGTACTGACTGGTGTTTGCCTCTTTGGAGTAATATGTGTCACTCTGGCACTTCATGTCCTATTAACAGGTAGGTTGAAAAGTTATTCGGCTAGGTGTTGGGCTATCATTTTATTTTATTTGGGGACATACTGCGATGTAAATGCATGTTCCAATGGTGATGTGGACCCATTTCCAATGCCTGCCCATCAAAGTCAAAGATTTTGCCGCATGTTTTGGTATGTGCAGGCCTCATGTTTCACTCTTTGGATGGGAGTAAATGCTGATTTTGCCTCAGGGAATGAGGCTAGTTAATAATGTAAAATAAAAATAACAATAAAATATATGTAAAAGTGTCAGTTACCCATTGAGTCAAATGCAGTGAATAAAAATAAGTTTTTAATCTGGATTTAAAAAACAGCACTGATGCAGACTGCCTAATGTGAAGAGGAAGATCATTCCAAAGCTTCGGGGCCACAATAGAGAAGGCTCAGTCTCCTCTAAGTTTCAGCTTTGATTTAAGGACTGAGAGCAACAACTGACCCGAGTGATTGAGGGGGGACATAGGGCTTCAGCAGATGGGACAAATATACAGGTGTCAGACTATTTAAGGATTTAAAAACCAGTAAAAGGATTTTAAAATGGATCCTAAATTCAATTGGAAGCCAGTGTAGAGAGGCCAGAACTGGAGTAATATGTTCAAATTTGCTTTTATTATTTATTGCATTCTGCACAAGTTGCAGGCGTGACAGAGTGTCTTTGCCAACACCTATTAAAAGGGAGTTGCAGTAATTCAAGCGTGAAGTTATAAAAGCATGGATGAGAGTTTCCAAATCACGCCCGGAAAGAAAAGGCTTGACCTTTGACAGACGTCTGACGTGATAGAATGAAGATTTCACCAGCCCATTTATGTGGCTATCAAAACTAAGTGCAGAGTTGATTTTTACCCCAAGATTAGTAACCGAGCTCTTCGAGTGAGGAGTCAGAGCAGCAACAATTGGGACCGAATAAAATTGCTTCCATTTTACGTTCATTAAAATTTTAAAAATTTAGAGCCATCCATGACTTAACATCGCTAAGATAGATCCCTGTGGTACACCCCATGGCAGAGGGGCCACAGAGGATGAAGCCGAACCCAACTTAACACAATATATATATATATATATATATATATATATATATATATATATATATATATATATATATGTGCGTGTGTGTGTGTGTGTGTGTGTGTGTGTGTGTGTGTGTGTGTGTGTGTGTGTGTGTGTGTGTGTGTCTGTGCGCGCGTGTGTGTGTCTGTGCGCGCGTGTGTGTGTGCGTGTGTGTGTGTGTGTGTGCGCATGTGTGTGTGTGTGCATGTCAAGGCTTTTCGTCTGGAGGAGGATCATTTATCTCCTGAGTGTCGACAGCAGATGTCAGCATCTGTGTGAGTGATGCCTCTGAATGGGAACTAATCAGCCTGCGACACACACACACACACACACACACACACACACACACACAGAAATGAACCTGTCGTGTTGGTGTTTTCGTTGAATTATGTGCCCCTCAGATTGTGACTCCCTGTCTTTGTGTTGCCTTGGTGATCCAGCTGCTACAGCTGGATGACAGGAAGCATCACAGACATGTTTCCTGTCATGTGGAAACTCGTCAGCACCAGCGGTCACGCCGTCTCCGCTGGGCCGCAAACAGTCGGCGTCACCAGCGGCGTGACCGTCTGCAGAATGAACCACAGACTTCAGATCAGTTTCATGTAAACTGCAGAAACTGATCATTCTGCCAAAGTCACAATTCTCATGAAGCTCAACACACGTTTCAGAAGCAGCGGCGACCTGAGACAGCTGCACCTCCAGTGTGCAGTTACACACGCAGACAGGAAGTGATGTCATTGATACATAATTCTAAAATACTGTGATGATTATTCAGTTATTATAAAGATGAATCTGTTTGTCTTTCTGATCGCTCTTCTTTTTCATTTAGACACAAAATACCAAAACCTGAATTGCGTTCCCCCCCCCCCCCCCCCCGCCCCCACACCCCCCCACACCA
>VURO01019564.1:0-22098 GCA_015108175.1 Pelvicachromis taeniatus
TTGCACAAAGGAGCAGGTATCGGTCCTGCTGATGGGTTGTGGACCTTCTAAGGCCCTGTCCAGCTCTCCGAGGATAACAGCCAGTCTCCTGAAATCTCCTCCATGTTCTGGAGATTGTGCTGGGAGACACATTAAACCTTCTTGCTGCAGCACGTGTGGATGTGCCATCCTGGAGAAGTTGGACAACCTGTGCAACTTCTGTAGGGTTAAGGAATCGCCTCATACTGCCAGTAGGGATAATTACTCAAGCCAAAACTAGCACGAGTGGAAAACCAGCCAAAAAAGATCAAGAGGGGGAAACTTGCAATGACCTCCACATGTAAAACCAGTCCTGTTTTGAGGGTTTTCTAATTGTTGCCACTTTAGTGCACCTGTCGTTAAGTCCATGAACACCAATACAGCTGAAAGTGATTGGCAATGACCTCAGCTGTTTAACCAACCAGGAAATTATCAGACAGGTTTAATTAATTTCATACCAGTCCCAATACAGTAAGTGTTCCTTTAATTTTTGTGAGCAGTGTAGTTTTAAGGTCAGTTCTGTATTGTGGAAATTGCATGAAATTTAGCTAAACTCATGTGAAGCAGATTAAAAAGCTGCTTTGGTTCAATGTTAGCTCTGGTTTCTAATTTTATGTATTTTTGAATATCATAACATCTGACAGTGTTTACAGTGCATAAAGGCTTTTCTTCGAGAACTCCTCTGTGAATCTCTTTGCTCTGATTAACAATGAGAGCTGAGTGAAAAGAAACCAGCGCTATCATACAAACAATGACAGCTTTTGTCGTGATGCATCATCTGCATTTTGATGACTTACGAGCCAGTCATAATCTTTCCCAATCCTCAATCCACAGGCCTCATACCCATGAAGCCTAGGAACAAATCTCTTGATGCGTCATTGCAGGTAGCAATGCCAACATGAAGCGCTCCATCGAAAAGAGGAGCAGCGTTTGCATTCATCTGCCAAGGGTAAACGTTTTACACGTGTAAAGTTGTTTTCTGTCCTTTCAAATGATTTTTAAGGAAGTACTTCAGATAATGGCCTTCATATAACTGAAATCAAAGGAAAATCAAATCCAGGCATTGACGTAGTGGTCAATTTATAGCTTGGTCAGATGCATCTCTGTATCTTTAAATGCTGTGTGAAAAAGGAGGCTTTAGTATAATTTGCACAGAGGAAGGAGAGACTGCCATCAGTTTTCACTAATGAGCCAGGGATTGTTAGACCAAGACTCAAATAATCCATATTCAAACAGGGAGACAATGCAGCTTGGATCATTATCTAAATCCTGATAAATTACGCTGTTATGTTATGTACAGTCTGTATCTGCTTCTGCAAAGCGACAAAGATTTATATGAACCCAGAAGTCTTCATTTTGATCTAGTTAATATATTTGTGTCTGATTTACTCCATATTTTTAGCATTTGATACTGTATTTCACCTTGTAATGCTAATAATCAGAATCAGCATACTTTAATAATCCCCAAGGAAATTATGTGGGTTACAGTTGCTCCAATACAGTAACAGTTACAGACTAATCTAATTAAATGATACAATAGGTTACAGATTTACAAGTTTTAAAAATAGCACTAATATATACAAGGATCAACAGAGGTGATTATAAATAAATATCAAGAATGTTGACGGGAATATTACAGAAAAGTAGAAAAGAGCATGTGCAAGAAGTTAATCATATTAGCTAATAATATTCTTCCCTAAGAGGGAGCATCAGCAGTGATCTTTTTTCAATATGTGCTTGCCCTGCCTTTTTTTAAACCTCTTACTTTTCATGTTAATTCTTACTTTACTTGAAATTTGGCAGGAAACAATCTGTGGAGAGTAATTATATATATATAAAAAAGCATGATGTTTTCAAGGAGAAAGAACATAAATTGATATAAATTTGTTCCACCTCTGCATTATGTAGATGGGAGCACAACAGTGTGCATAAAAGTTTTAACAAGGTCATTGGAGTGAGATAAAATTGCCTGAGCTTCACCCAGTGCTCTTTGCATGCATCGTGCACCTTCATCCACTCGTTAATAATTCAGAGCGAGGTGACAAAACTCAGGATTTACTGCTTAATGAGTAAAAGCCGGCGCAGAACAGTTTTGACATAACACAGGATGGATGCAGTATTGGGATTACGTCAAGGCTGAATTAACAAAGGAGCAAATTGGACAACAGCCCTTAGCACTACGCAGCTCCAGGGCTGCCCAATGCTCTAGGCTTACAGACTGTGGAGCAGATTTTATTTATTTACTTATTTATTCATCTATTTCGCGTTAAATCAAGGAATTATTTGCATTTATTTGGGAATATTCAAAAATTAACCACTATACCAGCTTGTAAAGCCAAGGGCAACGAGGCGAGTCCTTGATCTTGAAACCTTGACTCGGGCCCAGTCTGTTTAACTGAATACATTTTTTCTAAGCTGAAGCAAAATTGTGAAAAATAGAACAAAGCCATCAGATAAAGCCTGCCTTTACGCTGTATTCTAACATGTTACATCTTGCTTAATGAACCTTTTAAATTAAATTACCACAAAAAATGTTTAAATTTGGGATTTTTTTCACCAAAGGAAGAAAAAAACAAAACAAGCAACAACAGCAACAACAAAAAACAACAGTATACAGGCTGCATACTGAAAGAACGAAATTTGAAGCCTTGATGTTTTCAGCATTCTGACCCTCAGTGGTTCCTTGAAACCAGATATGACAATGGATTGATATGCTCGGGATATATAAGACACTCCGTGCTCACACAGTAATGATTTATCACAAATGTAAGCATACCATTCTTTATTGTTTATTTCATTCCAAATGGGACCATAATTTTCTAAATGAACATAATGTAGAACTCTTATGTAGAACTCAGCCCAGTAAACTTATTAGGAACGTTTTAACTGAGGCCGTAAATCAAGGCTGCATTAGGGTCAGTTTCTTATAGACTTCTTTATGTAGTGGGACATGCTATGTAAACATTTTTTGTTGTTTAAATTGAAAACAAAATGTACTCTTTTTTTTATATGGAAATGAATGTAAAACATCTTGATTTACATCTTGATTTACATCTTGATTTACATCTTGTTGATAGCACCCCTTATGTGTGCTATCAACAAGTCATTGGCAGGAGGCTCCAAAACCAGTCGGTCAAACCCTAATTTGTAATCAACTCACATCCAAAGTGTCTGTCTCTTCCCTTCTGTCCCTGGCCCAACAGACCACATTAGTACAGTCACACCAAGGACATCCATTATGAGTCACATTATCCTCTGGTTCAGTAATAAATAATTGCCCACATCCTAATTTACTCCCCATGCCTTCCTCTTCACTCACCAGCGTATTCGGCTCCAGTGCCACTAGATGGCGACAGCACCAAGCAAAAACCCAGAGTGCGCTTGACAACTTCTCTGCCTCCAGACACAAAGCCCGTGACATCATCTGCGAAAGGACAGAGGGTGTGCGAAGGACAAATGTCTTGAAATGCATTACATCATTCGCCACTAATATGATAATATATCTCAAGCAGTGAGCGCGGTGCCAAGCATGAGAGGGGCCATAATCCATACAACGGCCGCTTCAAATGGGAACAAGAGGATAAAATGGAAGTGCCGGTGAGGGAGGGGAGAGAAGGGGGGTCCACACTGGAGTCGGGAGTGCAACGCTGAAGGTTATTCCAGACATTATTCCTCAATGAGAACGGGAGAGGAGAGCAGACAATAATCACACACTAAGCAAAGGAAAGCTTTTAATGCTCTGTCTGTCTTCTGTCCTTGTCTGCCTTTACCCTGACAGAGCTTTGCTTTTCTTCTCTGCCACCACTTCACTCATTTTTCTTGTCATTAGTGGAAAGAATAGTGAAGATGCCACTGAAGAGAGAGAGAAAAAATGAGACATAGGTGGATGAGAAAGGAGGGGGAAAAGAGAAACTGATAAGTATGAGACTGGATGAAAACTGATAAAGGACAAGACTTGTGAGACTTACAATTTAGAGGAAAATTAAGAAGTAATTAAGAGAGATTGCAGATAAGGATAAAGAGGATAAAACAGCAGATATGAAAGAAAAGCTGAAGCTAGAGCAAAATCTGAAAAAGGAGGGAGAGCAATGGCATAGTGGTAGGATGAAAATGAAAGAGGACAGGTGAAAGAGTCGGAGATCAAAGGATGCTAGAGAGATGAGAAAGGGACAAGATGGTTTGAGGAGAGCGCAAGAGGAGAGCAGAGGAGGACTAATGTCAGGTGAAAGGAAAGGTGTTGAGAGAAAATTAGAAGAATATTATCTGTGAGAAGTAGTGACAAGTCGAAGCAAATGGAGAGAAAAACAGACACCGAAAGGAATGGAGGGAGATCTAAACTGCAAGAGGGAGAGAGAAGATTTAAAATGATAATGAGAAACAGGGAGAGGAGAAACGCAGAATGACAAAATGAAGCAAGGGAGGAGGAAGGGAAGACTCATTTCAGGAGACACCCCCAGATGAGTTTTAAATGAGAGGAGTGACTAAGACTCAGCAGATGTTTGTTTTGGCTTTGTGCACTGTGCTCCACCGTCTCCCTCGCACTCAGGTAAACACTATCACTCTTGCTTGTGTGCTATACATAGACACACTTACTTACTTTTCACTCCAGTCTGCTTGACATGAGAAACTGTCAAAACAACTGTTTTGAGTGCTGTATATACTGCCGGTGTACGTATGACCTAAATAAACAACAGCGCACGAGGTGCACAAACTACATATCAAGTATTTTTAGCCCCGTCCCAGAGTCTCATTTACAAAATGAACACAATATAATTTTTTATAAAAAATAAGCTCTCTGAAAATTGGGCTCTGGCAGCATAAATGAAAGGTGCTTTTACCAACGTTCTTATGAAACCGTGTCTTCTTTTATTGATTTTTTTTTTTTTAATACTGTGAAAAAATAATTACATAGAATTTGAAAACAAAAACTGAAATAAACAAAAACCATGAAAATAAAAGAACATTTCAGTAAAATCTTGTACGTTTTGTTTACAGCTTTCTTTTCTTGACAAAAGGATAAACAAGAAACCCAACGAGAACATAATGCACATGTGAACAATATATAGGGATATTAAAAAAAGAAAAAAAAAAGAACTGGATTATGGAGAATCTATGCTTACTTAAGCACACAGACTGTCCCTCTTTTGTCGTGGTGTACACCTTCTCGTCACACATTAAAACAGTGGGAAGTCCTCGTCACTGTACCGATCATTGTCATCACACGCTTTAACATATCAAGCAGAACATCAGTTAATCTTGTTCACTCGCCCAGCTGTTTCACAGAGCAGACAAGCTCAGCAGCTGGATGAGGGGACAAGTGGACCAGCCTAGCTTCTTCCTCGTTTCCTAAGGCTAAATGCCATGTCTCCTTCAGTCTGGTTTACCAGCTGTTCAGCTTTTCACTAGGGTTTGACTGATATATGGTTTGAAAGGCCACAGAGGGCACTGTTCATTTTTCCCAAAGTGCCACATATACATTGTTTACATGGAACTTCATAAGTATTACAAAGGTCAAAATAAACATTTCGGTTTAAAATTGGAGCCCCAATCGAAGAGCAACGAGCCTGATAATTCAACCGAACGTGCTTAGGCCTGTTGACCCTTCCTATTCTAACAGGGCACATTGTTACATTAGGTTGCTTACATTAAATGAAAAAAAAAAAAGCAAAGGTGGATGCTTGATGATGAACTCCTGTAACTGAACTGAAGGGCCGAGAATTCGGAGTGGTCTTGATCAAAAGCTATCGTCATTTAACCTCGCATAAAGTCGTGCGCCTTTCTGTTTTGACTTAACAATACTTTGAAAGAGTCTTTTAATAATAGGATTTCCTGTTGTAAATCATTAATTGGCCAATCATCATACGTTAACAGGGTTTTATTTGTGTTTCATGTTAATTGTGAATGATAGTATATATGTGTGAACACTAGAATAAAATGTAATCTCTTTTTGCCCAGAAGCAGATGTTGACAATTGTTTTTGCTGATGAGCTCCATTCACTGCTCTTCATTAAATATTGCATATAGAACATGATTTTATCAGCTGTGACTTGCTTTGAGCGTTTTCTCAGTCAGCTTCTTGGTGTCCCGACGTCATGAGCGGGAGTGAATCTGGCAGCAAAGTCGAAAGACGTTGCAGCTTGAAAATCACAAGCAAGACCTGCCTTAAAGCATGCTCGACTCCAATTGAGACCATGATTTATAAAGTGAACATCATGTTGTATTCAGTAAGAGTTGGAACGATTGACAGAGCCCATAAACTCATCAGGAAAGTGTTAATTGAAGTCATAGGTAACAGGCGCTGAGGCTATTTCTCCATAGACTTCTACACAAACTGACTTTTTCCTTCGTTATTTGCTTTGTACTATACTGCTCTGTGTCCCTTTGTGTCATTGTCATTTGACACAGAAGGTTTGTTTCTCATAGGATTAGCTTTCATTTGAATTCTATGCATGGACTGACAAATCTTAATCTGCCATCTGTCATTAAAATTAAAACACCATTACAGGTTAACGAAGCAACCTTTTGATCGCAAATGAGGTTTGATATAAACTAGATTACAGAGTATACACCTACTTTATGCAGTAGAAGGCTTGCAAAATATATTTTTCAAATATTCATTTAACTGTTAAATATAAAACTTTCTTTGTGTAGTATAGCTGTGGTCAGGAGTGATCTCCATCATGCCAGCAGGTGACTGTTTGATCGCTATTATATTTGCTGATAATATCAGTCAAACCCTAATTTTGAAAGCTCAGTGGGTCCCACATATTTCTAATGACGTGAAAACACACTTGGGTTACATGTAGCCAAAACACACGCGCACACACACACTCCCACACACACACATATGAGCTTACATAAACACAATAAACACAAATGGCTGTTGCATTTGTTTTTCTGCTCAGTTCATTTTTTGCACAGTCTTTTGGCACTCACTGGAAACTCCAAAAGGTAAAAATGGACACCGAGCCACTTCAGTCACTCTTGGCCGGGCCTGTCACAGCACAGCACAGCATGGAACAGAGCAGTTAGCTGTCGGTCTGGCCTGAATCTAGCCTGCGTTGGCCTAGTTGAGGCAGAATTTTGGCTATTTGTGGCCTGGCTGGGCAGTCGTTTTGGCCACGGGTGCACAAAACCCTTCTCACTTTTCACTGGGTTGATTAATTTGAACCCCTCAATCTGATGCATACAACATAAAATAAAGTACTGTCTTTAAAAGTTAATACACACGCTTTCAACTATAGCGGTGATGAATCACAATAAAATAATAGAAAAAAATGTAAAATACTGATTTACTTAAAAAGAAACACGATTATGGAATAATTTAAAAATGGGTAAATGTCATGAGCTCGTGAAGCTATATATTGTCTAAAAAAGACACCCGACATACAAACATTTATGCAAGCAAGATAGTTATACTGACCCCACGTGTTGTAATCTTGGAAGAAAGCTATGCTGTGATGATTTTTTTTCCCATGAAAAGACAGGTTCATCCTCTAAATTTGGAAGCTTGTAGGTGGCAATTAATATGACACAGGGGAGAGAGTAGAGTACTCCTACACAAGAGCATCAGCACACACTGCAGTGAGAGGTACATACGGAAAAAAAGGGGGAAAAGGACATAAAATAACAACCTAGTGGAGTAAACACCTCCACATTCTCTTTCAAATCACACATCTTTTCATTGCTGAACCAAATCTAAACACATGTTCTGCATTTTTGGCATCTGTGGTGTCTTTTACATATTCATATGTCCCCACTGTCAACAAACCGTAAACAGTAAAGAGGTAAAAACTAAGTACCTGGATGGCCTGGCCATGTATTTGTTGGCCTCAGTACCTCCTCTGTGTCAAATGTACTCCTTCTACACAAGGTCGTAACGACATTGTAAGTCAGATGCAAAATACTGCGCAGCTACAACTCTGTAAAAGGGTTGTAAAGAGGTAATAGTATGCAATACCAAGGCTGTGATAACCATATAAATTTAAAAGGCTGCTCCATCTGCCATTCTTTTCTCCGAAAAGGTTTATATAGTGACCTTGGAGCTACAAGGTTCAATCTGATGTTCTAATCAGGAACGGTGTGTCTGTGGTTTCGTTTCTCTGTGTTTATTCAAAACAGAGGCAGTAAATACGTTTTTTTACAGCGTCTTAGCACACAATTACCATAATATACCGAGAGGGGTTGATAGGGCGGCTGATACACTCAATGATTACCTCTGGAGGTGCTGAGATTTCAGGCTTCCCTTTGTAGCCTGGGGTCTTATTTTAAAACACCGCTATTATCTGTTCTCAGATTTTAACTGCTGTAGAATAAAGATGCAAGTGGGTGCTTCCGCTCTCTCGTAACTGTGCCTGTCCAGTAAAGCACACACAGTACAGTGTGTGCTCTTGGGAAAAGGTACAATTCCCAAAAGTTGCTAAAATGTGCACTTTTGTGAACTGTAAAAATAGAGAGGAACCTTATAAGCTAAAGGTCAGTATACAGTGAAAACTGATGATGTTGCTGTTAAAGGCATCTAATTAACAAATGCGTGTCACCTTAGAAGGTGAAGTTTTGAAGTTATACCATGAAGCGGTCCAGACAAATCTCAGTAACAAAGCGTGCAAATTCAAACAGCTTCAGTGTGATATTCATTGCGAATGGCCAAACTGCTATTCAGTGACATTACTTCAGAGGAGCAACGTTTTAAATGCTGATCATAACCCGGGAGGGTTAAAGGTCAATCACATGCATCAAAAGCTGACACAACATAATGGGAAAAATCTCGGACATAACATACCACCAAACACCTGCTGCAGTGAGGAAACCAGCATACTTGCACATACTTCAAATGTACAAAGTACCATATGAGCTAGATAGAATCCTCTGTACTTTCACTTTGATATGTTTGAACCTTCTCTTTGCTTGCAGAGTTTACAGCACAGCTCAAACTGAGCCGCTGCTTCTTCTCCATCCATCAACTGAATGTCGTCAACATTTGAAAAAGGCAGTCCAGTCAGAAGACTGGAAGTCAAAGAAAGAGTTTCACACCAAACGAAGATATCCAGTAAAGAGATTTGCCTTTGCCGGATAGTCATCATTCTGAAGTGAAGCTCTTCATGTTTTTCTAATTTAAGTCTACAACATCCACTTTAGAAACACCATCAATCTCTTTGTAAAGGAACGTTTCCAATATGATGCCACATACACATTAAAAAGCGAGTGTCACCCAAAACGCTGAACCTTTGGTCCACAACTCCTTATAAAAATACTATAAAATGTTTCTGAATGACGTTTTTTTTTTCTTTTTCTCAATACCGTTCCGTATAAATATGGAAAAAAAATCTATTCTACTGTGCAAGTGATAGAAACACATACGTTTTTGACACTGAGGATAGGGGAGGTATCTTTTTGTACAAATTGCAGAAATTCATTTAATGAAAAAGCACTCCCACCTCATTTCACAAAAACCATTTATAGCATTGACCTTGAGTGAAATGTATAGAAATGCATCATGATGATAAAAATGAAAGATGGGGTGAAGGAGCATAGAAACGCTTGCTACCGCTCCGGTCGTCTTAGATGTGGCATGTACAAAATCTCATCATCCAGAGCACCTCATTGTCCACGCTTTACAAAAAGAAGACACGTCTTAATAGTTCGTATGTGTTGGCACATTGGCACTCTGGTCACTCACCTTAAGAAGCTTTGTCCCATTTAAGTCAAGGTAGATCTTGTACAGAATGGCAATTGGGTGAGTTTTAGTGAGGAAAAAGGGAGTCAAAAAGTGCCACATATACTGTTAGTCCAAGCTGCCCCATTGATGCAATACATAGAAACAAATAGGCTTGTAAAGATCTGTGTGTGTGTGTGTGTGTGTGTGTGTGTGTGTGTGTGTGTGTGTGTGTGTGTGTGTGTGTGTGTGTGTGTGTGTGTGTGTTTGTGTGTGTCTGCACGTGTGTGTTCTGCAATTTGTTAGTCACTAAATGTGAAACATGTGACTAGCAGAGGGGTTTGCTGTAGGTCACTGTACTGCATCACAATGTATAGTTTTGTACAAGAAAACAACTTTAAAATGACCCTAATCTCCATGTGCGGTTATTTACAGAGATGGGGCGGCAGGACCATCTGATGGAAGAAAACGGTCCAAGAGCAAGATGAGAATTGCTGGAAGAGAAAGGATCACTCGGCGTCCCCTAAGCTCCTCTTCTTCGTTGTGTCTACAGAGTGCTCCTCTTGTCTTTTTGTCTGTTTTCTCTTGATTGTGGCTCTCGCTGTTGTTTTTATTGGAGCATAAACATTGCAGACAGAAGATCTTCTTAGATGTGTATGAATATCACTGTGCATGTGTTGCATGTATTGCTGTGAACCATACGATATGCGATGCTGCTAACTGCTGGGTGTTTTATCAACTCAGAAAATTAGCCGAATACCATGCAGTGGTTAGGATGAAAACAGATAACAGATTCTTAGATGTTAATGTGTAGATATGAGGACATTTTTTTGAAATTTCAAAGATTTTTTTTTATGTTTCTGTGTAATAAGTACTGCTCCTGCAAAAAGCAAATCCAAAAGCCTGTATACCACTTTCTCAAACATGAGTCTGCATCCGTTGCGTGTGTCTCTGGGAATAGTCAGAGGGTGGAGATGAGTATGAGAAGCGAGTGGCGCTTCCATACTTTCCTAGCCCTGTTTCAGGACTTTGTGGTCCTGGTCCTGGTCCTGGTCCTGGTCCCGGTCCTGGTCCCGGTCCTGGTCCCGGTCCTGGTCCTGGTCCTGGCCCCGGCCCTGTCCCTTGTCCTGTTGGGTACATCTCATAGGCTGGCCCTTCCTCTATGGGTGGAGCAAAGCCCATGCGGTAGCTGGGATACTGGGAAGGGTATCCGTAGTTGTCATAAGCAAGTTGGGTGGTGCTGTCCAGCAGGCCGCAGTCTCCAGGGTAATCTCCGGGTGACTGAAGAGCTGGATTAGCAGGGGCTTGCTGGCTTGGTGCTGCCCTGGAGAATGTGTTGAATTGGGCATAGGTAGAATGGGACATCCTGGAAGGTGGACGGGGGTCATAGCAGCCAGCTCTTGAGCCCGGCACCGCACTGGGGGGAACTGCACCGCTGGCAGAAGCAGAGGGTCCGCTGGAAGTGGCTCCTGCTGGTGTGCTGCTTGGGTTTGGAGAGCGAAACTCTCCCTGGTAGTGGACGACCCGGGACTGGGGACGCGCCTCATCATGGGTTGTTGCACGGACATTGTAGTAGCCATTGGTTGGATCCTGCGATCAGAAAAAGAATATTAATCTTTCAGTAAATCCTAATATTTATCTCACTCCATATACGATATGCTCTGTGCTCGTGTTAGCTTAGTTTGCACTCTGTTTCTATTAAACAGTCTCTATAAGAATTTTTCTTTGAATGCAGTGGAGTTGCCCTACCTCCACCCCCACCCCTCATTTGCTGGCAAATAGTATGAATCCAGGTTTATGACATGTATGCTCTTTTAAATATAGTCTGTTCTTAGAGTAAAGCATTAATGCTTTTTATAGACTGCTAAAGAGTTAATATGCCAAGCAAGTGGTGAATATTTTTACCACCTGTTGGGCATATGTATATTATATAATACCCTGCTGAAACAAAACAAATCAAAAGAAAAAAAAAAAGTATCTTAATCTAAAAATAAAAGTTGAAGTAGAATTCTGAAAATCTTGCATTATATTGTTTTATATTGCTGAAATTGTAGATTGTCACAAGATGTGCATGGTGAAAATGGTGGTGTGCTGTTGTTTCATGCATGCACAGAAAAATGCAATGATATGAGTAATGTAGCACGGAGTGTATGTGTTTTAAAAGGTTCATGAAATAGAGTTCAATTATTAAATACCAAAATATTACCAAAGTAAGATATGTACTCAAATGTACTATCCCATTGGGATTATCACAACTTTAATAATTACAGGGGACATGAAAGGGTTACGTCTAAATATTGAATTTTTTTCTATTTCTTGACAAAACTGCTGGGGCAGTTTTAAGACCAACACCATCAAGGCTGGGACTATTTACAAAGAGTTGTTTCTACACAGGCTCTTTGCATTTGGTAGCACGGGCTAAAATTCAAAGCAGTGTTTTTGACTTTGACTCTTCTTTGAACTTGCACCTCCTCGTCCTCTCGGTTTGAAATCAATATGAATTCCTCCAAGCAAACGCTGTCTGCCATGCCCACAACAAGCCGAATATGCTAAAAAAGACTTGAACTTACGGTACGGTGTAAAGATTGTATATCAACAATGAAAAACTTCAGTGCTAACACTGAAATGCTCCCCGTCAAACCTGAAACGTCAGCATCCTGTGGAGGACTTTTTCTTTTTTTAAAGTTTAAAAGGCTTAGGAAAGTATTCAGGAATTAATCAAGTTAATTGATTAAACCAGTAATGTAGTTAATTGCTACATTACTGGTGAAGAAACATAAACAGTTACATTGTGTATTTATTGTCTTTTACTTATTTAGTCTACAAAAGCTAAAGCTATGCTATTTGAGCCGTGTGCCAATCACAGCAGCGTCGAGCTGCCTAAGAATGCAGAATTCTGGCCTTTTCAAGAGATACCTGATCATCAGACTCTATGAGTGAACCTGGTTACAGATAGCGGGAGGTTTCAGGACACTTGCACTTAAAAAAAAAAGTGTCACTACAGAAAAAGTGGCTTTTAACTGTGATGTAAAAGCTGGACCTGAGGAATAAGTATAGCAGGACCTGAAGAACATGATCACAAATCTCATGCACCATGCCAAATGTCCAGCGATGCTCTAGATAAGTGTTTGTGTTTTAATCCAGCGCGAGCATGCCAAAATATCTTCTCTGACTCATCTCACCTTGAGCTCATACTCCTCCCGGGTGTCGCTCTCGCTTCTGACGTCCTGCTTCAGGTCCATGTCGTCTTTGAATGGCTGAGTGGAGGGAGAGAGGGAAACAGAGGGCAGAAACTAAACCATCAAACAACGAAACACACACACGGAAAGAGGGAGGGTGAAAAAGGAAAGGAGGAAGAAGAGAGGGAGGGGAGAGGAAAACAGAGTTTCAGGTTTTGAATCCCAAGAGACTGGAAGACGAGAAACGGTTAGTTGGTGGAGGAAAAGGTGTTTGCACGAGCTTTAAAAACCGCGTCAAAGGAGCTGCGTCGATTAGATTCTCCAGGACTTCCGGGGTTGAGTTCTTCTCTAAAAGGAACACAATGTTAAAATGAGTGCGCGTGTCTGTATATGTCTTTATTATCTCTGTGTGCAGTGAGGAAAAACTGTGTATTTTTTCCCCAAGTTACTTTTTCTCTCTGTGTCTACGTGTGAATGTCTTGTCCTTGTTTCTCCTCACATGTGTGTAGACACGTGCTTCATTGTGCTTTATTGATTTTGAGTCGAGTGTGTGCGCGCGTATATTTTGACGTCTTTTTTACGGGTTTGTGCTTTGTAGTGTGTTTGAGGCCTTGTGCGTATGTCTTTGTTCCCACTGTGTGAGTGTGAGAATGTCTGTGTGTGCCTCTCCTGCCAAGTCGCCTTTAGTGTCAGTGTATCTGTATATTTAAGGCCATTGACCCATACGCCTCCTCTGCGTGGCCCCCGGTGACTCAGATGGGAGTCTACTCACGGAGTACATGGCCTTGACCATCCGGGTTGCTGTGGAGACGTTGGCCGCCTCCTCCTCCAGGCTGTGGGTCTCTTTGTTCACCGTCTCTACCTTGATGTCTGGTTTACCGAGCGTGACACCCCTTCGACCTGGAAGAAAAACACAACCGCCGGTTATAATGTGTGGTAATGTTGAGGTAAATGATTGACTTCATGTTTCAGTCTAGCTAGAAAAGTAGCAACAAAAGGAAACTTCAGCATTATGTTTTCTTTAATATTTGTTCAGCTTGCCTGGTTCATTATTTGCCTTGGCATGCTGACAGCCTTGAAAAATATCACAACACAAACTCTGAGGACATGACAGTGAAAGAACATGCTAAAATGTCTCGACTCTACTCGGGCAATAATTTCTTTATCAGGAGTTGTTTTGATTAACATTTATAGGAAAGATAAATATTTTTTCAGCAGACATCTCTGGCTGCAAATCCGAGGATGATTCATTATTTGTTTTGTTTTTTATGTGAACTTCTCAGTTTTTACCACCTTTGTTGCTTCCTTTTAGGTCTGTCTGATGTGGGTTCATTCTTATTTGTTTATGTTTATATGTTTATGTTATCATTTTCTATTCTGTGTTTATGTCTATTCTTTCATAGTGTGTGTGTCTTGGTAAACTGTGGTTGTTAATCCATCTGCTTGACTGGACTTTGTACTTTGTGTCCGATTCAGTGGGTCTGACTAAAAGAAGACGCTGTGGAGGTGTCTGCAAATTAAAAAAAAAAAAAAAAAACAGCATTTGCAATAAATAAATAAATGTGAAAGAATTTTTTTTAGCCGGATTTTTTTCTCAAATACAAGTGTGTCCACAGGCTTTTGGAAAATTTCGACACATTTTTTGCCTCTGTACACCACCGCAGTGGATTTGAAATAAAAACCAAATTATGACGTGCTTTAACCTCCTAGGATCTGGGCGTCCACATATGTGGACTTCACATTTTGGGTTGTTTAAACCAAAATACAACATTTTGCTCTACAAGGGCCTGAAATCCTCTTTCGAGGACATTATACTGCCACTGTTTCATCAAAATTTAAAAAGAATGTCCTCATATGTGACTCTCATTCTTCTCAGAAACAAAAATCGGGTAAAAAAAAAAAATCTGGTAATTCTTTGTTTTTACATTCATCAGGTCCCATTCAGCCCAAATATCAAAGAGAAATTAAAAATGCATGCTGTGAACGAGTTCGGATCTTAGGAGGTTAAGTGTAGACTTTCAGCTTCACTGTAGGAATTACAGTCATTTAATAAATACTTTCCCATTTATAGAGCTCAAAGCCAACTGGACAAACTGTCATCATTTTAAATGTATGGAAAGTTTTCAATGACTGCCTGAAGACTGAGCTATGAGCTGTGTTTCCTTCCTGCAGCCGTTTTCAGTCCTCAGTTTCTGCTCATTTTTGGCTCATTCTGCATTCCTTTATTTACTATTTAATAAATGAGAAGCTGCTCTGTTGAGTTGAGATCTGGTGACTGTCTTGGACATTCCAGAATATCACATGTTGTACTTTTGCAGCATACTTTGGCTCACTATCCCTTTGCACAGGCCCGTGTTATCATGTTTGAGATGTGTGTGCTTTCCATACGTTTCCCATTTCTATTAAAACCCCTGAATTAAAGCTGGAACACCTCAACTCTACCTCTCCAACACGTTTTGTGAAAGTCAACCTCTGCCAGAGAACTAAAATGTGCAGAAGTTAAGATTAAATATATTTCCTGTGTGCAAAGGGCTTTACTGAGCTAAGATAAGGCCGTCTTGTCTATAACTGCAAACATGTAAATATCAGGGCAATAAAAGAAGCGTTTTTCTATCACGTCTCGTGCAACCTAAAATGCTCAACTCTACATGTTTCAGTCACAAAGCAGTCAATATTTGTCAGCACAAACAACTCACTTCCACAGCCAGAAACCTTAAAAGTAGAGATTTAAATCTGTGAAGTGTCGCGCTGTATCGTAGACAACAAATGAAAGACTGTTTATCTGGAGCCACAAAGATGTTTGTTTGAGTTTCTATTTCCAAACGGTGTCTTTTCTGTAGAGGTGTTATCAGCTCTGAACCAGAAAAAAATACACTCTTATCCACAGAAAATCCCTCTGGGGACTCTGCCAGTCACCTTCACTGTCTTTCCCACTTCTTTATTTGAGATGGAGCAGCTCAAAATTAAACAACTAAGAGACAGCGCTTGTTTTTAGCTCCCCGTTTAACGGGAGCGTGATTTGTGTTCATAAATACTAATTGGATTGCTGCAGGCTGTAGAAATAACATATAGGAATTCATAATTTAAATACCATTCACCTCTGAATGCTCTTGTTTCCTGCTCTGTTGTTTATGTACTTTATCGTGGAGGCAGCTTATAAATATAAGTCAAAAGAATTAAAAGGGAAATGTACAGTAGGCGTCTTAAGGCAGTTTGCCATATTATATGAATATTCATTAATATCGCTTGCTATGTGGCTGGCAAGTGTCCCCTTTTTTTTCCAGGAAAAGCAGAATGACAGTTATAGAGAGTGGATAAAAGAAAGACTGATAGACACACACACACACACACAGTATAAGTGTGTGTGTGCCCCTACACAAACACATTAGAGAGCGACTGTGTGCACTCACTGCCTTTGCGTTGGCGGTACAGGAAGAAGGCGAGCGCCAGTAGGAACATAAGCAGCAGAATGGAGGAGCCCACCGTGCCACCAGCGATAATTCCCACTGGAACAATATCTGAAACAAACACATGCAGAAAGAGGGTATGGGGTTGAGGGACAGCTGCTGCCTCATTGTTACAGAAACCTGCGCGGATGCGGCGCCGTTTAAGCACAAATCCACTGGTGTTCTAGCTTAATATTGAATCTCTGAGGGCTGCTTCTGTTGATAAGGCGCACTAGTCAGACAAGGAATGAAATGCTTTAAGTGAACATGTGAGGAGAAAATCCGGGCTCCGTCTCTTTTTCTCTCTTTCAAAGATGTTTGGGAGATTTTCTCAAGCAGGCGAAATCTGACAGTCGAAACAATAGCAGTTTGACAGAGCATGGAGAAGCCATTTTCTCAATGTAATGTGGCATACCAAGCCCTGGCAATAAAATATGTAACCATCCAGAATGGACTAACAACACTATCTATCTGTTCTCCGGCTGAGGCCACAGCTTAATAATCTTGTTCAAGGGCATTTGAGCTTGTAAGAAAGCGAAGAACATCTTGTTCGGGGACATTAAGTTCCCCCGTTGGATTTTTTATTTTTTTTTCTGTAAACAAATTCAGCGCTTAAAAGCTCAGAGGTTTGCTTTCATCACAAAGCAAATGACAAAGCACACAACCAAGCGTCATCAAATTTGGAATCAAGTTTCTTAATTATTATGATGAAGGTACGTGACATCGCCTTTTTTCAATTGAGTCACACATATAGATGAGCGAGGAGCATCTAGAAATGAAAAGATATAGAAATCTTTAATGTGACATATCCGGTTGATATTTCATTGTTCGTATTAATAGTGTGCTGCAATAAAATCCTGTCGCGTATCGCAAGAGGCTTACGCAGAAAAAAAAAATGTTTTCATGGTATTTAAAGCCCAACGCATTAATTTAACAACTTCCTAATAAATTATTTCCAAAGTCAATTTTGAGAAAAATTGCAATCCTGGAGCATTTCTCACAAAGTTCACCACATCCGAGTGATTTATTCAGTGTAAATGCCAGAACTGGAACACAACAAATAAGAACTCTGCAACTCATAAATTTAGCTACAGTTGGTGAACAATGAATTGTAATGTTAACACCCATGGTTGCTACATATAATCTTTGTCTTCTTCTATGGTTTTGCTTTATATATGTAACCTTCCACAATGCTGTAGCCAAACAGAAAACATCATTCTAGCATTAAACTTGGAAGACAGGAATGCTTTTGTGCTACTCAGTCGAGTAGTTGTGTCTATGCGTTTGAAAAGACAAGGAGAGCAGCTCCTGCAAATTTATGATATATATGATAAATATTTTAATTCTATTTACTAACTACTGCAATCTGCATTGATCACATGCTATGGCAAGCTTCATCAGTGCTTTAAAGTGGAACAAGTAATAAAAAAAAACTACTAAATGATTTTATTCAACCTAACCTAAAATCCTAACTTCAACACAGTCTCTACATAATGATGCATTATAATTCAATTTATGCCATTTTTTGAATAGATATTAGCAAGTAAAGATGACTGAAGTTTACTTTCTGTAATGTGTATATGTGAGGAATACTCCCCCCCCATACCTGTCTCCTCCAGTGTGATAATCATGGTGCCCGGTCCGAAGGAGTTCCAGGCAGTGCAGTTGTACGGGGAGTGGAAGTCCGACTCCATGACATTGTTGATGGTCAGGGTGGAGAGCACAGCCCCGCCTTGAGATGGAGGTTTACTCTGCTCCACGGTGTACCTCTCCATTAGTGTGCCTTTCTCTTTTTCCCAGACGTTTTCCTTCCACGCCCAAACCTGTAACAAAGACACCACAGGCCTGACGTCTAAACCTGGACAACGTGACAGAGAGGAGGCCGAGGCTATCACACACAGCTGGTGAAATACATTTTAAGATATCAGTAAAATGTTTTGGAGTGAGCACACTGAGCAGTGGCTTTTGCATTCGTTCTGTTTATTCAAAGCCTCTTAAAAAAAGCAGCCCAAGTGTACTTCGGCTTTAGATGAAGTTAAGAATAAAGACTTGATATATCTGTAAATACATAAATATGTGCCTAATCAACACATCTCCTCCAAGCCTTATTAATGCGATGGCGATGTAATCGACAGCATCTGTAATTTGTTTGATTTTCATCTAAACTTCAACATTTTCTGCTGCAATCATCCACTTTAACCTCAGGGATCAATAATGCTGATTTCACTTTTTCACCATAGCCTCACATAGAGGGACACACACAGACGCGCGCGCGCACACACACACACACAAGCAACAGATGGGCAGGTGTTAAGACAGGTTAAAAGAGACAAAAACGAGGAAATACATTTTAAGATAGAAAGATTATATTTTCACACTTTGGTAACTGGTACTCTATTCGCCAATTAAAATGTGTGCACCGAGTTTTCTGAGCGGGTGAGAAAACAGTTCTGCTTAAACAGAAGAGACACACACACACACACAGTGCAGCAAGTGTGCACGAGCGATAAAAACTCAAGCAGGTTTTTCTACTTAAAATCTGCTGAGGTGGAATTCCCAGGGTATTAAATATGGAGCATGACAATATGAAATATACATACACCAAAATGTTGGGCTAATGTACCTCTTAACCTGGCTTGAAAAAATAAAAAGGCAAATGTCATTAAAGACTCGACCAGGGACACAGTTTTAGCGTAACACTTCATTTTCTTCACTCTCTCTCTTTCTTTTAATCGCACTTCCTCACAATAGTCGTGTTGCACCACCTTTGTCTGCATTTCTGTCCCTCTTTCTCACGCTCTTATGGCTTGCATTATGGACACACACACGCGCGCGCGCACACACACACACGCACACACACACACGCAGCATCATACTTCATATTTTATGAGTCCCTGTGTCTCTGCATTAAGCCTAGACTATAATGTCATATCACATTATACGCTCTGAGCTCTCTGCCATTGCAGCAGGGGGCTGAAGCTTTCTAAAAGCTCTGATTTCTGTCATGTCGGCACTGCACAATTGGATAATTGACGCTGAAAGGTACAAAATTTTACTCTCCCTCCATCTCTCTCCTTCTCATTTCGATCTACTTCACCCGCACTCTCTCTCTCACTCGTTCTAGCCTTCAAACTCAAATGGCGTAAGTGGATTTATTTCAGTTCTTTTTGCTTCTTTTTGTGATATGAGTACATACTGGTCATCGTGTTCTTTTTGAAATGTTATATCAAATGCCACACCACTTATATTTTAACTTATATAAAACTCACTTTAAATTAAATTAGAGTTTGGTCAGGCATTGCTCTCAGTGACTTTAGGAAAAAAAAACAGCACACGCAGCTGCTGGTATGGCAAATTCAGGCGGATACTCAATTACAGTTTTCTGGAAATGCAATCTGAGAGAAAGCTTTCTTTTAAAAGAAATGATGGTGCTTACTTTGAAAAGGATTACTGAACTGAGTTTTGGGTGTACAGCTCGCTTCTTGCCAAACTGGAGACGGTCTGGATGGTGATTGTCTTCTTATGTGGGCTTGAAATGTATGTGATTATTGCATTTTTAAGTTATACTGATGGTATTTTATAAGAAAACTGAGTCAGTCTAAGAAAAATAGCCTGAAAGTGTTCATTTCAGTGATCGCAATCCTACATCTTTACAAAGTCACACCTGAGCTCAAAGGAAGACCTTTAACCCACACACAGCACTGGAGGAGGTGTGGGTTGTGTAATGCTTAGTCAAGGGCAACTGTATAAAAGCAGATTGAGAGGGGAAAAGGTTCGCTCACTGATACAGGATTCAGATCTTTCTGCAACACATCTCTCTAACCGTCCAATCAGGCGATAACCAGCTCCAAGTAGTGACACATGTCAGGGGGTCACAATGTAACATCTGCATGAATATGTAGCATCTGTGGGGAAGGAGCATTGTATATGGTGACAGGTGGTGACTGGTTTCTGTCTGCAATCCATTTGAGGTACATGTGTTATCAACCAGTCGTGTTTAAGCAGGTTTTAAATACCGTATAGCTTCCAATAGTAGCCCCGGCGTTTATTCAAAAAATTATTCGGCCGGCCCGGTGTTTAAAAGAGACTGGCGGTTGTTGGAGACCGACTCTTATTCCCTTCTCAGACGGAATGGACGTTTTGACTTTCTTCCTTCCCCGATAGCATCAGATCACAAAGCATTTTTGACACGAAAAGGTATTTGCCATATGATTTACTGCAGGAGGGCGGTAGCCCAGATGGTTAGAAAAGAGTAGTAGTGTACGGAAAAGGCGGTGGGTCATTAGAGACTGGCGTTTACAGACCGGCGCTTAAAGGAGACCGGCTACTATTGGAGACCAACGTTTATTTGTCGTGACATGTTTTCAAACCCGGTGTTTATTAGAAACGGGCGGCCTCTGACAGGCCACTACTAGAAGATATACAGTAAATGCAGGTAAAACAGGATTGAATTCTTAAAATGCAAATTAGATTTTTGGCATTTTTTTATTGCCTCCATTTTATTTATGTATTTATATATTGCTCTGCAGTTTACCTCACAGTCATAAACTCAGGATACCAGAGCCATTGGTCGGATATAATGAAAACACTCACAGGCTCAAACTTTTGGCTGGTGTTACCAAAGGCAAAGTAAGTAAACTAGTAAACTAATGAATTCAAATACTCCACGGTGAATAAATCATAAATAAATTACATTTTTTGCCAAAGAAAATCTATTCCTACTTTTGTTTTTTTTCCTTAATTGCTGGACAGTTTTTACTCCTGTGTTGAAAACGAGTCTTACATCATAATAAAAGGAAGGGATGATCAATACTTTGATTGATCCTGATATAACTAAACTACAACAAAGGATGTAGACAGTGAAATAAATCTGAAACCAACACTTGGCTGGCTTTGTAATGTGATTGATTCCATCACTGTGAAACTTGTCATGTTTACAATCGATTCCCAAAATAGAGGTACAAGCATCACTGCATCCCTGAGAGATGGCGGAGAATTCAGAGGAGATGATACATTTAAAGAAACTTCAACTTTTCTTGGTTCATTTTCTCTTATAATTTCATTTTTTCCACATATTTGACTGTAAAAGAACCGTAAAACACGCACGTATGGTAGATATTGCAGGATTACACAGTGATGCGAGCTTGGTCTTTTATTTGTAATAGTTAAAGACTTCCTGAAAGTTGTAACCGTAAACACACACGTGCATCCACTGACGGACCAGAGCCAATGTATTTTTTTTTTATTGGTGAAATAGTGATAATTTGAGTGTCCTACTAAACCTGGGCAGTGACATTTAAAGGCTTGTAGAAACAGCTTTGTCAATAACAGGAAAATATGTCATAGCTATTTTGTGATGTGTGAGAGTTACAGTCAATTTAATACCTGCCTGCCATACACCATCCATCCATCCATCCATCCATCTTCTGCCGCTTATCCGGGGCCGGGTCGCGGGGGCAGCAGCCCAAGCAGAGAAGCCCAGACCTCCCTCTCCCCAGCCACCTCCTCCAGCTCATCCGGGGGAACACCAAGGCGTTCCCAGGCCAGCCGAGAGATATAATCTCTCCAACGTGTCCTGGGTCTGCCCCGGGGCCTCCTCCCGGTGGGACATGCCCGGAACACCTCACCCAGGAGGCGCCCAGGAGGCATCCTTATCAGATGCCCGAACCACCTTAACTGGCTCCTTTCGATGCGGAGGAGTAGCGGCTCTACTCTGAGCTCCTCCCGGATGGCCGAACTTCTCACCCTATCCCTAAGGGAGAGTCCGGCCACCCTTCGGAGGAAGCCCATTTCCGCCGCT
>VURO01019565.1:8527-30420 GCA_015108175.1 Pelvicachromis taeniatus
AATTTTGTTGTGGGGGGGGGGGGGGGGGGGGGGGGGGGGGGTGTATGGGAAAATTACTGCTGATATTTTTATATTGCAGTGTTGCATCGTACTTCCAAAATAGAATTGTGACATGCCCTGAGTAAAGGGTTTGGCTGCTATGTGCTGTTGATATTCTGAGACTTTGTGCGTGCATGTGTCCGTATTATAATGCTTTTCCCAGCCGTTCTGAGATCTGGTTCTAATTTCAGGGTGTCTTTTCTAGGCTATGGGTCATGGTTTATAGGTTATGAATCTAGGGTTGTTAGGCAACTCGTAGGTAGCTCATTTTCTGTCCTGAGCTAATGATGTGTTCTTTAACGGGAAAACACCTGTATGACTGCTCCTGCCACATCAGCAGATGCCACAGTCAAGTCACATCGAGCACATATGAGATTTTTCCCATCATCTCTGGTGGTGTCCCCACATTATTTCTTGGGGGTGAAAAGCCCCCTCGTTGTTTCTGATGGATGTTTGCAACTGGATGGAAAATTGAATGAAATAGACCACAGGATTCATGTTCAGTAATGGTATCGTTAGAATACATTATGTTTTTGGGTCCAATTCTAGACAGGGATCTTACCCAGACTTGATGGGATTTTGGCAATGGAACAATCAAATGGCCCTGGAAGGGTGCCTAGCATGTTCTTGATTCACAGTGTTTGACTGTGGACTGAGGTGCACTTTAGTTAAATGCTCCGATGTAACATTGTGAGCATGCTAGCAACCTCACAACAAGAACAATGCTCATATTGTGATATTAAACAGGTAGCTCGTTGCCAATTTTGATCATGATCACAATTGTTTTCTTTGAATGTCAGTGTACTAAA
The DNA here is from genome assembly GCA_015108175.1 of Pelvicachromis taeniatus. NCBI lineage: Eukaryota > Metazoa > Chordata > Actinopteri > Cichliformes > Cichlidae > Pelvicachromis > Pelvicachromis taeniatus. Next base: position 9,376 of record VURO01019565.1, read on the forward strand.
ATATGCTAATCACCACTAAAGAAGCTGGCAGTGGAGTGTAAAGGAACTGTCATTTGTTTTACAATTAATAAGTCATAATCCAAAGAATTAAACTAAATTAAGTACTTCATTCTCATGATTCATATGATATCAGCCTCAGAAAAGAAAATCCCAACAATCATATGACCCCCTTTGACCAAGCACTTTGGCGACAGTGGGAAGAAAAATCTCCCTTTTAACAAGAAGAAGCCTCCGGCAGAACCAGGCTCAGGGAGGGACGGCCATCTCCCGTGACCGGTTGGAGTGAGGGGAAAAAGACAGGACAAAGACACACTGTAGAAGAGAACCAGAGATTCATAATAACTAATGATTAAATGCAGAGAGGTGAATAAACACACAGAGTGAAAAAAGATGAGCAAAGAAAACAATCCTCATTGCATCACGGAAATCATATGATTCAGCCCTACCTATACACTTTATCAAAAAGGAAAGTTTTAAGCCTAATCTTAAAAGCAGAGAGCGTTCTGTATTGTAAATCCAAACTGGGAGTTTGTTCCAAGAAGAGGGGCCTGAAAACTGAAGGCTCTGCCTCCCATTCTACTTTTAAATACTCTAAGAACAACAAGTAAGCACAAGGTCCAAGAGCGAAGTGCTCTAATGGGGTGATATAAAGTCATTAAGATAAGATGGGGCTTAATTATTCACCACCCTTGTATGTATGAAAAGCTGTCATACATACAAGTAATATGGATATCGCTTATTACTATGTGATAGCTCATGAAATGTGACATGAATATTTAAAGAATTTCCTTTTAAATAATATTGAGCTCCCACAGAGAAGTGCTTTTCAGAAATTCTTTACGTTTTTGATTTTTCTTGTTTACTTTTAGAAAACTAAAATTTTACATTTACACAAATCTTACATTTTTCCGCTTGACTGCTTCAAGTAAATATTAAACTGTAGTTTTTTGTTGTTGTTGTTGTTGCTGTTGCCTTTATAATTCAAGAGATCCATCTTGAATCACTCTTACCTGGTAACAACGACCTGGCACCAGTCAGTTTGTGTAGTCACCCAATTTAGGTCAGGTCTATTTACATTTTCTATCTGACTTTGATTACCAGCTACAATAATCTCACAGCATGGCAGTAAAAGTAGTCAAGCTCTATCTCCAGTCCAGTGGCCACACAACGCAGTTCAAACGAAAAATCTAAAAATAGAGTTGACACCATTTGCAGCTGACATGCAGACTGCTCTGTGAAACGCAAATATGTGCACGACCACACACAACTCCTCTAACTCCCACAACTCCCACATACATTAGTGGCATGTTTCCTTTTTAATTCAGGACTGAAATGCTACAGACAGGTTTTTAAATTTTGCCAAACAGCTCAGATGTTTAAACTTTATGCTTTTGTTCTGCTGTAATCATTGCTTTTTTATCTGGTAGATTGCACTCAGAGGAATATTTAGCATCCTACAGAATGAGAGTTAGTCATCATCATCCTTTTTATCATCATTACACAGCTATGACACATGAGAGGGCAGAAATTCCTCAGATGTTAATATGCTTTCAGCTGTAGCCAGTGAGATCACTACATTAATTTCCTCATCCAGCCTTCGACAAAGCTGGATTAAATATATATTTCAGAAAATGCTGGACTTTCCTTACCTTTTCTACTTGTGGCAAACAATATTTAAATTAATATTTAAAACTTCATAATAATCCAAGACACAATCTACACTAAAATCTAACTAAGAATGTCCAATATGCTAGCAATGACAGCATTGTGATTGTGTATTATGTCAGAACTGTGTGGTAATGGGGAAAACTTTTGGGATGGATTTCTTTTTCATTCATTCTTTCTTTTTTCCTGAGCTGAAAAACTTGACAAATTTAAAACACTTATACACATAATTACATAAAGTTGCAACTTGCATTAACATTAATTATTTTAAATATTCAAGATGCATGTAACAAGATAGCGCTCCACTGATACGTACAGATTTGTCCAGCTTCTCTCGTTGTGTGCGTGTCGGGTAGAGAGCTCTGATGACAAAGCTGAGCGTGTGACCTTCCTGGCAGCAGTCAGTCATACTTTTTATATAACCAAGGCTACATAATTCTATTGTAACTCTATAGCTTCATACTAATTTAAACAATGCATATAATACATTCCGATGTGCTACATCAGGACAGAGCAGAACGGATTCTTTCCACGTACTTACAACACAGAATGGTAAATATTTTGAACATGATGTTGGTCATATTTTACGACAACCATTCATGTTAATTTTGGTTATGTGATTTTCTGAGCCAGTTTCTTTAGCCTAAACTGAATTAAGTTTGACAATTTCCAATAAGTGAAGCTTCATACAAAATACAACCACGATGTGATGCAGTGTTTCTAACAGCGCCTTATAGTCTCTATCAAAAGTTCCCATATTAGACTTTTTGTGCATAAGTGAAGGGACTGTTTGGCTAACTTTGACACTCATTCATTCGACCATCTATCGTCAAACAGACATACATGCAGGAGGCCATCGTGAAACAAGATCTTTTCAACAGCTGAATCAAGGGCTGGCAAAAGGTGCAAGAAGGGGGGCAGGGAGAGGCTGAAAGACAAGAAAAAGAAGGCTGGACAAAAATGCATCGCTGAAGAGCATAAAGAAATATAAAAGAAAGACTTTCAGTCCAACAGGTAACATCTGAAGAGATGACAATACGCTGAACAAAAATGTCCTCTGTGCAATTTCATCAAAACCTGAAAAAGTCATTTTTAGTGAACTTCTCGTACAATGAACTACAGAGAGAAAAATAAAGCTAGAACAGCCAAAATGAAAAACTGAAATGATAATTACAATTATGACACGTTTTCACTTTGATTAAACTGGTTAAAAGAGCTATTTAATTTTCACCTCATGCCCTGGGGATTAAAAAGCCACTTCTAATGAGGCATTTCTGAAAAATACACCAAAAAAAGACTTGTTGGGTAAAATTTGAAGAACTTTCGATGCAACTTAATCAATGAGGGGAATCTTCCAGACTGATTTAAAATGTCAGAAGTGATCAATGAAAAAAGGGGGTTGTGATACAGTGGAAGGGTGGAGTAGTGAGAATGCAGACGGGGTGAACAGAGACATCAAGAGGAGGGGTTGGGTTTATGAGTGGGTGTGGGGGTGGTAGGAGCTACAAATAGTTGCACTCATTGGCTGACATTTCTTCACTTAGTTTCTTTCCAGTTGCCCAGTGAGACAGTTGGGTCTCAGCACCTCAAGCGGCTCCATCAAATCCACAACTCAACCAGCCATGAGCAAGTCGTACGCCTCCTCAGCCCAGAGTGCTTCCTCGTACCGTCGCACCTTTGGCGCTGGTGTTGGGTCAACACCACTGTCATCGATGTTCTCCTCCTCCTCTCTAGGAGGAGCCCACAGCTCCGCTTCCAGCCGTAGGTCTACCAGAGTCTACGAGGTCAAGAGCACCGGCATTCCCTCTTATTCCAGCTTCAAGTTGTCTTCTGGAGCCGGGCTCGGCTCCTCCACAGCCATGCGCACCTATGCCGGGGAGAAGCTCGACTTCAACCTTGCAGATGCCATGAACCAAGACTTCCTCAACACAAGGACCAATGAGAAGGCTGAGCTTCAGCACCTCAATGACCGCTTTGCTAGCTACATTGAGAAGGTGCGTTTCCTGGAGCAGCAGAATGCTGCGCTGACAGTGGAGATCGAGAAGCTCAGGGTCCGCGAGGGGCCTGGGCGTGTGGCTGAGCTGTATGAGGAGGAAATGAGGGAGCTGAGGAGGCAGATAGAGGCCCTCACCAACCAGCGCGCCAGAGTGGAGGTGGAGAGAGACAACCTGGCCGATGACCTGCAGAAACTTAAGCTCAGGTAAGCTTGGATGGATGGGTCAATATGTAAATAAACATCATCATGAACAATGAATGAATGACAAGTAAAGTAAAAAATATATATATATAAAAAACTGACTCATGTAATATGGCTTTAATAAAAGTGAGCTACTGGAAACAGTACATGTAGGAGTACACAGGGATCTCATGTTAAGCCTAAAAATCCAAACACAAATTGAATTGTTTAGTTGGAATTAGCTGGAACATGGCGGATTTGAGTGCGTTTGCTCGTGAATCTTTAAAGGAAAGCTCATTGTGTTACATTAAAAAAAAAGAACCTAATCATGTAATGAAATAAATATTTGTGACCCTCACCCCATCTGGAAAGTGCTATCTCACATGCTGGCAACAGACCAAACCTCTATGAGATGTAACAGAAGGAGAAAATTGGAAGACGGGATAGCGGGGGGAGGGGGGGGAGTTTAAAACGTTTTATCCACGGTGTTAAAAATAAAACAAACAAGTGGCATCAAGTACAACTCATTGATTTCTAAAGAGTGTCTCTCCTCTTTTGGGAAAAATGAAAACAACAAAGAAACAAAGGAGAGATTTGAGAATAGGAATGCTTCAGTAACTGTTACGGTCCAATGGCTTTTTACAAAGGTGTTTTATAATTTATTCATGAGAGACACAGCAGAAGAAAATTGGTGAGAGAGAGAGAGAGAGAGAGAGAGAGATAGAGATCCGCAGGTTCATATGAATAAAGTTGAGACTCACAGACAGACAGATTAAGTTTCAGCTCGACAGAAAGCAGTCAGACATGAGAGAAGTAGACAGACAAAAATAAGTGTATACACACGCCCTGTTTGTTTGGTGAGTTTTATAGAAGAATAAAACTAAGAAAGTGAAAACATTTCAAAAGCCAGTCCGACAAAAACCCTTTTTTTTCTATGTGCACTGCATACGTGACAGAACGTGAGCATGAGCGAGAGAGAGAGAGAAAAGCACAGGGAGCTGCAGTGTGGGTGTATCTCTGAATAATCTATTTGGAGCGACTAAATCAGCTCGATGAAATTCTGTCACTGCGGGATGCTGCATGCAGCATCACTTAAATAAAATGTATATCAAAAGACAGGCTCAAACACACACAGCACTCTGACTCTTCACTCTCTGTGTATCAGGCCTGCTTAAATGGTTGCCTGAAGCATTCAGTGAAACTTGTTAAAGCACCAGCTGCTCCTTCTGATATCACATAGAAAGAGCCTGCAAAAGGTTGCAATGCATGCACGCTGACATTCTCATTGAACATTCTCACTGAACGTTTCCATAGATGATGACATGATTCAAATCAGCAAAAAAAAAAAAAAAAAAAATTGTCAATAGCAATACCAATAGCATCTGCTGTATGTATCCATGTCGGTAATGATTATGTATGAAGTGCATGACGGCATTTTATTTCTGGATTTCCAGTTGTTCAAAGTGCACAGCAATATGCTAATTCTGGAAACTGCACCAGGACAGGCCTCTGTTGCTCCCACACTGTTACCCTTCTGATTCTGACAGTGTGACAGCTGCAACACAGCTATAGGACTCAGAGAGCAAGTGCAGGAGTGTATGTGTGGACATGGATACAAATAAAAGCTTGAACTTTGATGTTTCATTGTCTATGCGGGTTCTATTCTTATAAATTTACTGACAGATGAAAAGAGCAGAGAGGCTGGAGGAATGAGAGGTGGTAACTAGTTTATCTGTCTAGTAAGTGGTCCCCGGGGAGGGGGAGCTGTTCACTCAAACAGTTTGTCTTCACTTCTGTTTTAACTTTCTGCTTTCTTTTTCGCTCTTTTCCTTTTTGTATGTTGCCGTCATTCTGGCAGACTGCAAGAAGAGATTCACCAGAAGGAAGAAGCTGAGAACAACCTGTCTGCGTTCAGAGCTGTAAGTCTTCTATTTCCTTAAATCACTCTTATATAGCTCAGTCATTTTCTCTACAGTCCAAAACAGAGAAACTTCGCACCAGTCTCCCTTAGTTGAACAGTAATTTTCTCCTTTAATTTTCTTCTTATTTTAACATTTTTCTTTATCTGTTGGTTATTGGTCATTTTGTCATTTTCTTTTTTGCCATTATCTCCTTGTATCCAGGATGTGGACAGTGCCACTCTCGCTAGGCTGGACCTGGAGAGACGTATTGAGAGTCTGCAAGAAGAGATTGCCTTCCTCAAGAAGATCCATGAAGAGGTTTGCTGATTTACTAGTTGTGGTTGGCTGCCATCACACAATTAGATGGTGGGAGGAATGCGTCTGGAATGGCATCTGGCATAAAATCTGATCCATTTGCTGTAGCAACCGCTTGGGAAATAAGATAGCAGTAAAAAAACACCCATCCTCTCTGTATCTATTATGTGTGTCACCAGGATGGTGTATAGTGTATCATATAACACCTATGTGTGTTACTATACTGTGCAGTGATATTAGATCTGAGTCTCCCCAGGCATGCAAATCTAAGATATCATACTTAAACCCATCCAAAGAAAACCATTGATATTAAAGCATAGGTATCGTTTCCATCTACATAGATTCATGTCTATACGAAAATTTAACAATCATTTAATTGTTAAGCAACAGAAAGATCTAACCTTATTCACTTACAGATATCAAATGATATCTGTAAGATATTCTGAGTCACTAACTCAGACATATGTCTGCACAGCTGAAGTCCCTTCTTCTCATTTTGTCTTCTTTGCTTGAACTTTGACCTGCCAGAAATGCCAAAGTGCTGATTGGTCAAAAGACTATGTCAGCTGTTGTGTGACAGAGAAAAAGAGGGTGCGCCTGTGAACAGATGCAAAGCTATTTATAACTTCCGTTAGATCAGACAACAACTGAGTGCAATCCAGGCTGGCTAATTTTTTATTAAAAAAAAAAAAGAAGCCTGTTGCTAACAGAATGCATCATTAGATTTCTATGTAAATATTCTGATCTGACATGTTATCGCATGTTGAATTATTTTTAGCCTGTCAATTGAAGTAGCAGAAATCGTTTTCACGTCCTGGTAGTTAATCACGTTTGCTTATTTGTCATTTTGACACGAGTGGATTTTGACTTTTTCTGGACTCCTTGCAGGAAATCCGTGAGCTGCAGAGTCAGATTCAGGACACTCAGGTGCAGATCCAGATGGATATGTCTAAGCCCGACCTCACTGCTGCTCTGAGGGACATCCGCATGCAGTACGAAGCCATTGCTGCCAATAATATTGCAGAGGCTGAAGAATGGTACAAGTCTAAGGTAGAGTGGAGGCATGCACACGTAAAATACAGGCAGAATTTTTTTTAGCTGTTGCACTTTTAATCCTCCTGTCCTCTGTCTTCAGGTGTCTGATCTGAACCAGGCCGTGAACAAGAACAATGATGCACTGCGTCAGGCCAAGCAGGAGACCATGGAATTCAGACACCAGATCCAGTCCTACACCTGCGAGATTGACTCACTGAAGGGCACCGTGAGTATTTGTAGCACTTTTTCTCACTTTATTTTTTTGCTTCTTATTTTACATTTCTTCTTTCCGATTGATACCATCTTTACATTTCCTTGATAACCATATATACAACCAGGAACAGCCATAAACGTCTGTTTCTTTTAGGTGCGTTTACTCTCTTTTAGGCTCCTTATTCCTTCCTTCCAAGAACTTAATGTCTCTGTGTCTTGCAGAATGAGTCTCTGCTGCGCCAGATGAGAGACATGGAGGATCGCATGGGTCGCGAGGCTACTGGTTACCAAGATACCATATCACGACTCGAGGAAGATATTGCTAAGATGAAAGTAATACGCTTAGATATTTCATGCAGATATTTTACATTTTACACTGGGTAATAGCAGTAGCAGGATTTTGTTTTTGGTGAGAACTATATTTTGAACACTTCTTGCATACTGATTTCAAGGATGATATGGCCCGCCACCTGAGGGAATACCAGGACCTCCTCAATGTGAAGATGGCTCTTGATATTGAAATCGCCACCTACCGCAAGCTGCTGGAAGGAGAGGAGAGCAGGTGTGTCTGTGTTTCTGTTCTAAAAGTACATTAATTTTTTGTGATTGTGCATTTATGTCATACTCAGTAATGATTTGTTATGCTCCTCTTTCTATAGAATCACTACCACCATGCCTGTCCAGTCTGCCTATTCTTCTATTGGATTCAGAGGTATGAGAAGTCGCACCCTTTTTTCCCCTCACACATAAATACCATTAAAATCTATTGGGCATTCTAGATGAGTCAGTAAAGGGGGTATAAAAGGTCTAAATATAGGCTGTGACTATATATGGCAGCTGCTATTTTAAGTGCATTACATATAGTGGCTTTGCAGTGACCCATTCTGACCACTGTGTGGGGATATGTGACTAAAACCGTCATGGCTCTGTGGTTCGGGGAGGCAAGAATTGACCATCATTATTAATCATATGACTTAGCCTCTTCATTTAATGGGTTAACAGCAGGAGGGTGCAATTAGTCTCTGTCAGTACCTCCTATCTGAGCACTTTGTGGCAGCTTAAAATTAACACAAGAATGTTGTGTGGATGTTCCATTAATGTTAAAGCCATGTTCAAATTGTTCAACACTCATTAAACTTCTAAGTGCAATGCTTAACTAATTTCAGTGACTAAATTATCTCAGTGTAGCTGCAGAAAGGCTGAATGCAGTTTATGACAGAGCTGCATGTGTGAACGTGTTCCTACAGAGACCAGTCCTGAGTCCCAGCATCCGCGCTCATCAGAGGTTCACTCCAAGAAGACTGTTCTCATCAAGACCATTGAGACCCGCGATGGAGAGGTTGGCATACACACAAGTATACACTTTTATGCACAAAGATGTCCATGTAGAGGCACACTAACTATGTATAAAAGCACTAGTAAATTATAGCTTGTATTTCTTTCAACCAAACCTTTCTGATTTATTATATTCTCATCCAGATTAAATATTCTATGAGCAAGAGTGCTAATGCCTAACGTGTAAGTCTGGTTTCAGTATCACATCTACCCTTTGATTATCTGCTCACATCCGTGGGTTGAAACAAGCTACCAGATTTAATAAGAATAATTTCCTTCTTGCATTTATATCGATCACCGCTACATTTTCATAACTGTCTACACTTACAAGTACGGCAGCAATGTAGCAAAGTCCTGATTTAGTTTCTATTCTCTTAGTTATCCCTGAAATCTTGTAGTTTGAATCAATCTGGGTACAGACACTTTCATGAAAGTTACAGCACCGGCTTCCCTGAACAAGCACCTTCACTGTCAGCACTCCAGTTGGTCCCAGCACAGTCCCTCACCTTAAGCATAACACCTGCACTGACTGTTAAACTTAAGTAGAACTTTATTGTCAGACTATCACTGCAGATGGGATGTTTCTCACACAGTTTATGCAGACTTTGTGCATAGGAAAATAGATTATTTCCCTTTTGTATCAATTTACAGTGTCCCCTTTTTTTCCGTCCACAGGTTGTCAGTGAGTCGACACAGCACCAGCAAGACATCATGTAAACAAGAAGCCGCAACGTTACTTCAAAAATAATAGCATCAATAATGAAATCTTTTCCTACTAGTATCACAATGATTAATAAGCTGAGCCTACTTTTAGATACATAATGGTGACCATTTTATGTAACCAGTCGTGGAAGTGAAATGTAACCACTATACATCCGTACATAAATTACTTTAAGCGTCACAGGAAAGATGCAGTATAGAGGCACAATGCCTTTAACCTTGCTTTTAAATGAAGGGCATTCCAGGATGTTTTTCTTTATTTGTATTACTTTTCACTGCAAACAAAAAAAATAATTAATTTCTTATATCTTGCATCTATCTTGTCTGCAAAAATATTTTAGTGGTAAGAGTAACGTTTCAAATGAATACAGCTTGTACTGCCGAATTATACCATCATCCACTGTAACAATCAATGGAAAATCAATTTGACTGAAGCACTGCAGTCAGATAAATTTCACTGCGTGTATTCCAGGATTTTTACATGTGTATGCAATTTGATTGATTAAGATTCTCTGTAACTGATTCAAGGAAAGTGAGATGTTGGTTTTAGACTTGAAAAATGCCAGAAAGAGAAACATCTACTGAAAAGGGAACTCGGTTGTGTTTTGACCTTTGAGCTCTCCAGAATGTGCTACGTGTCTGATGGTATGTGTATGAGTAACCATGGTATCCTCATTCGCTCTGACAAAAACTCAAATAAAAGATTTCACTTGCTGGTCAGAAAGTTTATTCAAATTGTGTAAGTCATATCTCTAGGCATTAGCATTCCTCAGACAGCATGCATGCATTTTCATCCGTCCCTTTATGAACTTTCTCTTTCTAGTGCATGCATCAACTGATGTGGCCTGTGTTAGCTTTCTAAAAGACACTAGCTCCCCCAGCCAAGCGTAACACTCTTCTTTCAACATTTAATTTTCTCCTATACATAAAACACAAGTTGTGGCTTTCTTGAATTTATCAGTAACCAGTCTGATCTTTTGTGCAAGGAAAACCGAACAATGGCACATTAACGAGCAGCCCTTGGTTATTCTTTGTCTCCAGCAGAAAGCAGATTAGCAGAGCAACAAGAATTACAGTCTGTGCAGTTTGTTTCTAAAGCCATTGGACTGAAAATGTCATCAGAGATAAAAAATTTGTGGGGGTGGAGGAGAGAAACGAGAAACACAGAAACAATAAATGAGCCTGCAAGAAAGAGCAAGACAGGAAGAAAAGAAAAACAGAGGACAAATGTAATGAAAAGGTTATTCTGAGACAGACACAGGGAAGATCTAGAAAGAGATAATTACACTGAATAAAATAAAGAAGCACCGAAAGAAAGTATGTGACTGCTACTCCAGTAATTAGTGGAGCCATGATGCTGTGCTCTCATCACTGAATCAACAGAAAGGGCAAACTACTCCTGTGTTCTTTTCCCTCTAAATAAAGTTGCCTCACTTCTGTGAACTCCAGCTTGTGAAACTACTTTTTTTTTTTAACCAGGAAGCAAAATGCTTCAAGCATTGCTGCGCTTCTTATTTCCTGATTAATTTTGCAGTTGTATTTGTCGTTACATAACTGCTGCACTGTCAGTGGAGTTTGTTATGAAGCTGCGCTGCTAATGTAGCCTGAAACCTATACTGTCAGAGCACATAAGAATGCAATTGACTGGAAATCCAGGTGTTTTTTTCCCCATCATTTATGGTTCTGATTATTTAGCAGCCCTTTATCACAGCCAGCACCTGCAGAGTAAAAATTATATTTTGAAGCTGATAGCTGGGTGTTTAAGAAATATTTCTTCTCTTCACTTTGCAGAAATACAAGCGATCTCTAAAAGACTTGAGTCACCCTGCTCATCTTCACATTTTGCTTCGAAGGAGCCAGACTTTCTTGCAATTTCTTTAAGTGGTCTTTCAAATACCTTAAAAATGTCTTTCTGATGGTCTTGCAAAGTTTTGGCTTTTTGCACTCATTTTCAGCGCAGTTCCTGTACCATTATCAGAGGAATGCAGTTTTTTTGTATGTTTGTTAAGCCACAAACATTGACCAATGAATCATGCAAATATATATATAAAAAAAAGGCATCTAACTGAAGGGATGAACCATTGTTGCGGCTACATTGTTTCTTGGAGCCTGTTGCAAAAACAATATATGAAAGAGAAAAATGAAGATAACACAGCTTGGAAGGTCTAACACAGTATTTTTACACCAGCAAGGTGATTCTTTAAGAGCATATCTCAGCATGATGTGGAGTGTGTCCTTAAAAAAATCAGAGGAAAACTGAATAAGAGGACTACAAAAGAAGTGTCAAGTTGTAAAAATGTACAGCAGATAAACGGTGTCTGAAAGTCATGCCCTTGAGAAAGAAAATCCAGCAAAGATCTGACAAATGGATCGGGACCTTCAGTCGATCCATCAACTGTTAACCGACACCTTATCAGAAATGGTCTCGGTGTGAAGGGTGGCTGTCAAGAAGCCATTCTTTAGAAAGAAGAAAAGGGAAAGAAGGGTGAGGTGTTCCAAATGACACTAAAACTAAATGGTCAAAAGACTATTTCAAGAAATGACAAAAAAGGCTGAGCTGAAGAATAAAAGTTATCAAATATTGACTTTCAACCTCATTAGAATTGGACAAACTTTCTTTTTGCCTTATTTTCTGCATTTCCATTTACTTTTGCATGTTTCAGCAATTTTCCTAGTAACATATAAAGCAGTTAGTGGGTGGCTCAAGACTTTTGCACATCACTCCATCATCTGTAAATATGAAAAAATATGTAACAGCATCATCACCTGCTGACATCTGTGTACGTTCTGAAACTGGGTAATATCTGTGGATTTATGCTAGGGACTTCATCCTCTAAATCTAAATTAAACTTATGTAATGCATGTATTTATGTGAGTGTCAGAGAGAAAGAGAGAGACTGAACAAAGAAGTATTTGATATTTGTGGTCAAGCACTTGTGCACACACAAATGACGATGTAAAGAAAACAAGACCATTAAATTATAGAATCACAATGTTTATCATATGTTAGGTCCATAGAAATCCATGCTTAATAACATAATAATAATAATAATGATCAGGTGATTTTTACATATTTAAATTGGGTGATACGAAAAGAACAAATCAAGAGTCCAGGCTCATTTTGTCTGCTAAATTTGAACATGAAACACTGAAACGCCTGGATGAGAAGTGTATCCACCGCTCAGCCAAATCAAAGCAAACTGGACATACAGCAGAATCACAATATAACAGGTCTACTCCAGAAAGTATAGCCTGCATAAATTACATACATGACTGTGGTGCAAACATGAAAATGGAGCCAAACATTTGTACATTTAAAAATTATTTACAGGTCGATATCTACAATCAAAGGGTTTCTCAACAGAAATGTCATATAATAGGCAATCAAAGAAAATATTAGAAATAAGAAGAACAAACAACATAAAAGAAAAGGTCAGTGAGAGAATTATTCATTTTCGTCCCCAAAGTACAAGCAAGAGGAGGGGCAATGTTTAGTTTAGAATTACACTACAGTAAAAACACAAAAGCAGATCAAAGCGGGACTGAAGTATAGGCAGAAAACCAAAAATAACACTTGTACTGCCACAACTGTGAAACAACATTTAATAACAGTAAACAGCAGGTCGGACGCTGATGTAATAGGCATAATGCATGTGAAAAACAGGGAAATGCTTCAAATGCCTTTCAAAGCCCTTTACAGACAGAAGAGAACTGGAGAGAGAGTTTTTGTTTTTACCTACATCGGCCGGGGACCAGAAAACTAAACTGTAAACGTCAGATCTGTGATATGACAACAGCACAATAGAAACATATACACAATGATCAACATGCAGTAATGGGATTTTGATAAAAATCCTTGGTCCTCGAGCCTAAAAGTACTGTAAATTTTGCTGAATCCAGGCACTAACTTAGATACCTCAAGTTTAAAATGAGATTTTTTGTGCAGTGGGATTGTTTCATTTTCCTAAACCTCAAAAATAAGAATCTATATTAAAACAACTGTTTAAAAAAAAACTATATTGAGGCAGAATTGTAATTATTTTTTTTCTTTTCATACTACCAAGTCTTAAATGTGAGGCTTTTTATAGTAATATTCAACCTAAGTAGGAATTGCAACATTGCTAGCAATAGTGTTCATGACCTACAATGTTTTGTTTCCAGAGAGATTTAATTAAAAAAAGCTAAATAAAATGACAACTTTCTCCTTCTGTACTTAAACATCTCGCATTCAGAATCCTTCTCCTGTCTCAATGTTTAGTATAACAATATTAATGTAAGGAACTTGTTTCAATTTCAAAGTGAGTAACACACAAATGCATGTACACATGAAGCATGTGCACACATACACACACATAGAAAGGCCAGAAGAAAAGGTCCAGGAGTAAACATCAGAGGGCGCCACTTGCAGATGCATTTATCTTCACATTTTATCATGTTAAAAAAAAAGACGCTCCCTCTTTTTGTAATCACCTAACATTCCACTCAAATCTTTTCATACAATTTTTCAACCAACTGGTAAAGAAAAGAGAATTTAATGTATGCACAACATGCTGCGCATACATTACAACGAATCCCCCCTCTCCTTGGCCAATATTTGGTATGTTCCATCAATTGCCACAGGGCTCATGTGTCCACTCACACACACAAAAATACACTATTTTTAACATTTTTACTGTTGCCTATTATTCTCAGACTTCATTACATCATTCAAATTGCAGAATGATTAATACCAGGCAACAGTTATTTGTCTTTAACAGAAGCTTTGTGGAAAAGAGCAAAAAGGGACACAAGAGCACTGTTAATAAATAAAATCAAACAGCTTACAGAAATGTCTAATGGAGAGAGGAAAGAAGAGCAGACAGAGGGGTATCCTGTTCATGGCTGCAGTTGGAATGGCTGGCAATAAAGGATAGGAAAGTGATGAGATGTGAAAACTGTCTCCTTGAAAAATCTCAACAGCGCAGGCAATGACGCTTAATTGACAGGAGAAATAACACAAGCATTGTCTTTGGTGTAAACCGTTTAATCCAATTCACACCTAATCGTGTCTCTTTCTGCATGTTGAAGCAGTACAGGCCTTGTGCTGCCACGTTTGAATTTACAAGCTGTCGTCAAAGATAAAATGCAGACTTCATGAATGACCTTTCAAATGAGAAGAGCTTCCTTTGAGTTTCAGTGTTTGCTGTAATTTTTTTTTTTTTTATGTTGCTTTTCAGTCATTTTTCACAGCAGATGCTTCCTTAAGTAAAATTGTTTAATCCTTTAAGTTACCTTTGGAGTGAAGTGTTCTCTTCCTTTAACTTGATGAAAGCCAAGTGATGCGATTTTTTTCTAACATGGTGTGGGGCTCCTGTGGAGTGCAGCATTGTGATTTTTCTTCCCCACGCACTCTCACTAGGAATTACTTGGTATGGCTTGAACCCACCAGTATAAATCTTCATATCAAACGTTCAACAGAGACAGTTTAATTAACTATGCATAAGAGAGTTTCACTTGTTTCCAGTGTTTTCCAGGTAAGTACAATTACAGAGAAGCCAAATATAACATATGATGACTCATAATTCTTGCACTTTCGACAAAGAAAAGTCGCTGTTTTTAGACATTAAAAGGAAAAAACAGACCAAATAAATACTTTAATGGGTCTGACAGGAGGAAAGCAGTGTGGGTCACACCACCTCTGGAGCACTTTGAGCTCCTGTTGGCTTGATAGGCAGTTGATTAGGTTGGCACGGTTAGGTTAGGTTAGGTTTCCTATCCTAATCAGTGAGTCTTGAAGTAGCTTGTGATGTGTGTTTGTGTGTGTGTGGCTCTGTGCAATTAACTGCCTCAGATGCGAACTGGGGGTCCATTGGGTGCTGTAAGGGGCACCTGAGAGCCGCAGTCATAGTCAAGTTCAGCCATCCGAGACCGGCTCATCATTCTACTGTGGGAGTACGCCCGTCTGTCTGTCTGTCTGTCCCTGAAACTCCTGATGTAACTCTGTGAACAGATAGGAAATAAAGGGCTGCGGTGGGTATATGGCATATGTAAATGCAGCAAGACACAAAAGCTTACACTCATGTACAATTATTCTTCAATGAAAAGTCTGACATGTGACACTTTTATCCTTGTTCAGTTTTCTTGTGAAGTCCCACTGAAGAGGATCATTACCCTTATCTTAACATTAAATATGAACCTTAAGCCTGCAGACACTTAGTTTAGCCAGACATTATAGGGAGAGGACATTTAGTGAATCCTAAATAGAAATGTGTGGGAGAGTTCTGAAATGCTAAAGCTGGCAGTTGGGAAGAACATATAAGCCAGTGTTGACTGGCATGTTAAGCTGAGTTTCACAACAGCATGATTAGTGTAGTTGTGTGTAGGGCTGGGCAAAACGATTATTTTCCGAATCGATGAATCTAGTGATTAATTTTTCGATGCATCGATGAATCTAATGATATATGTTACTGTTAAGCAGCTTAAATGAGTTTTGCATTTACGGAGGTTGGGTGTTTATCTCTGAGTGTATGTCTACGTGGGGGGTGTCTGGATGAATTAAAGGGTAAAAACCAGCGTTAGTAAAAAAGTTGAAAACTTACGGTCGTTTTATGATCGGCCATTTCATCCTTAAAAAGACTGAATCACTTCCTTTTCGGTTAAAATATCCCCATACTGTAGAACTGCGTGTTCGGGGGGCGTGGTTTAAGTTGACATGTTACCGCTACTAACTGCCGTCATGTGTTTTTTTGAAAGTGATGACGCATCGACGCTAATTTTTTACGTCGACGTAATCGATTGCGTCGACGTAATCGATTGCGTCGACGCGTTGTCCCAGCCCTAGTTGTGTGTCTACTTTTCATTGTCCCAGCTTATTATTATTGTATCAAAAATGTAGTTAAGCATACATATTTTTTTTTAATTTGCAAGGCTTTCTTCAATACTTTGGCATAATCACCCAAGTAACTGTGTGCATGCTTAACAGAAGTACAGCTAAATAAATTCCTGGAGATATTGGCAAAAATTGCTGTCAAGCGGTATGACTTGCCCTCTGGAAGGAGTTTAGCATAGAAAGAATAAAGAGGTAGCCTGTTCCATTCAAATGCAAAAACAATGATGAATATGTATCCATGAAGCCAATGAACACGATGTTTTACATTTGATTTTGCTGGTCAATTCATTTGTACAAAGATAAAACAGTTTCTGCTTTTCCTACACTTTATCTGTCCTGAACTTGCCACTTAACTGTGCAGAGTGGAACACTGATATCGTTCTTCTCAAATTAAAACTGTGACTTGAATGTAGAATTTGATCTAACATCTAATTTCCAGAGATCCCGAAGAAGAAAAATATTCTAATGACCTGGATTGCGCATGTTCAGATTTTCATCTAATTTCCTTGTTAAGAATAAATACACTATTATAGCTTACCGGAGACAGCACGTCTCCATCAAAGCGCCTTTTGGAGTTGGCTTTGCGGTGGTAACCAGGCTCGGTCTGAGGAGGAGGAGGAGGAGGGACTTTAGGAGGCTGAGAGCTCTGAGTTTGGTGATGAGGGTGAGATGCTGCTGGGTGGTGGTACTGCTGGTGGTTGTGATGGGAATGAGTCTTCTGCTTGTGCCCTGTCTTCGGGCTCTGTCTCTTTTTCTTCTTTTTGTTTTCCTTCTCCTTTTTCAGCCTCTCTTCTCTTTGTCGGATCCGCATGAGCTGGACCTTTCGCTGCTGTCGACTTAAAACCACTAGAGGCAGAGAAAAAAAGTTTTTATAATTACTGGTAAGGAGAAGAAAATTAGAATGAAAGATAATGGAGAGGGAGTGACTTCAGGATAAAGAGAAAACAGCAAAGCTTTTATAGCTAAACTAACTTTAGGTTACTTGTGTAACCCTGGTTCTCAGAGTTGCATGAGTGAGACATCTTGCTATGGGATGCAGCACCTCTTCTCACTTCAGCCCAGCAAGGATTATTTGGTGAAACATCCCTCTTACCCTACTGTGAGAACAGAGGTTACATAAATAACCTAAAGTTTTCATTCCTAGCATTAATTTTGATGTCTCACTATGGGATATGGAGAACGTTTGTATTGCCAGACAAGCTTATCTCAAGCAAGCACCAGCAATCAGCAAGTAGCCCCCTTAAAGAAGTGAAGAACTACAGCTCGGTATTATTTAGGTTACACTTTCCAGTATGTAGAACCAGACAAAAGTAAAGCGTATGCACAGATGTCTTAGAATGACACCCCCTTAATCAGGGCCTAGCTAGCCTATCTTTCAGGTGTTTGAATATTGACTATGTAGTGGCGCAAGCAACTTAAGGGTGGGTGGTTCTGCTTGACATGGTCACTGCCATTACCAGCCAATCAAGACTGACTGAGATAATGAGATAAACCCATTTGAGGAATATGAGGCCCATCCCACAGTGAGACATTGAAACGAATGCAAAGAAAAAGAAGTGATTAAGTCAAGTGAATAGACATTCAAAATGACTAAGGTAAGAAAAACAAGCAAGGCCTTTAATCAGGCAAGAGCTTGTACAAATATTTTAAATAGCTTTAAATGCCGATGATAAACTTTTCTCGAGGTTTATTTTGAGTGGAGGCTAAAAATTTTATAAAGTAAAAATACTGATGCCAATTTTCTCATTTCCTTCATTCTGTTCTGTCTGTTGGCAGACAAATCATTTTCCTCTCTGCATGTACTTATACTGAGCTGTTCAGTCTCCTGACATATTGTGAGTGGGTGAGTGTGTTATTTTTGCACGCTGTCCAGAAAAGGATGTCCATAAACCATCCTGCTTCTCAGTCCATTACACATAGGAGTATTTTTGAGCATGGGTGTTTGTAGGCATTTCCATTCAGTGGTTTGACATACACTACGGAATATCAAGGATCTGTGTAATATTTATTATCTGAGCTCCAGTATTTATCCATTACAGATGTACTGTACTGGTCACAGCTGCCTCGTGTGTGCATGAGTAAGTGTAAGTGTTCAGAGGTCTATTGTTGTTTCTTCATGCAGGGGGACAACAGGGCACCATCTGGCAAGGAAACTGCTAAATAATACCCTCCTTTTCTTTTCCTTGGATCACCCCATGTCAGGCCCCTCTGGCCACATGCTTCTGTATGTGTGTGGGTGTGTGTGCGTGTGTGTGTGGGGGGGTAATTTGCTGTGGTACATCTGCCTTTGTGTGGTCAAACACAGGCTTAATACATTCAGAGTGGGGGCATTCTGACCAGTCTCCACTATTTTAAAAAGGTGCTTTGGAGTTTAGGTTCAAATAATAAAAAAAAAATGCTTTGGGGTTAGTGTTGAGAGGCTATGTCAATGAGAGTCCTGATAAGCATAGGTGAGTCTGTGCATATTCTATTAGTGCCTACACACACACACACGCACGCACGCACGCACGCACACAGAAGCAGACAAGACAAGTCAAACATATGCAAGCTAATTCATTCATGGTCCTGTTCTGCACACTATTCAGTCAGCTGACAGATGATTTTCCTCACAGCTCCACTTGGGTGCCCAGCTTACCCATTGTGCCCCAGTTTATTATCCTCACTCTGCCCTTCCCCCAGTACACCTGCTCCCTCTTTACTTCTCTCCTTTACACATTTTCTCATCCTTCTTTTACTGTCAGCACAGTATCCTTTAGCAGATAAAGACTAATTCAAAAAAGTTAAGAATACAAGATTACATGCTTGTGGGCGTAAAGTAATGCAAATAATGGTAAGATTTTTCATTACAGCTCAGTAATAGTGTGGTAACTTCCACACATGCTTCAAGGATAATTATCATATTCCTTGAAGTTTCATTGATAGGATATTAAAATAAAATTAGATATAAACATGTAGTTTTCCATTTGGCAGCCTTTGTTCCTATTTATGTGCCTCCCCATGAATAAGCCACAGTATTTACATTGTTACCGTCAAACAAGGAAGAATGCCGGAGGCATTAGGTAGAATGCATTCCAGTATTATAATATCATAATAGCATTCTTATATCTTAAAACATCAACCAGTGTTAATTTATCATTATAAGCATAAAAAAAACAACCATCCAGATATTAGCATTTTATGCCTAGCAGGCTATTACATATGATATTATACTATAATGCTACCGTACTATTACTAATTTGTTTTGCCTTATTGGCATTTGATTGTTTCTACTTCTACGCTCCAATAAATTGTTATCTAGCTCTTATTCATTGTGTAAGACAACAACCTGATGTCATGTTAACATGATTTGCCGTGATACTGGGTTGAAGAGAAAATAATCAATTACAGGCACTAAAGGCATCACTATTCGATTACTATTTATTTACAGGTATGCATGACAGCACATTCCTGTGATGCCAAATTGCAGCGGCACTAAAAATTATGTAGCAAAATTTCAGCAACGTTTACACTACGTACATGTAATGTACAAGTTTGTGTAACGTAGATGTAAAGCTGACATTTATTTTGATTTATTTCATTAATGTAAGATGATAACAATAATAATAATATTTTTCGCCTTCTTATTATTAATATTAATAATAATAATATCTTTTTAAAATTATTTGTATGTGTATGGGGAGTGGGGCGGACAGTAATTTGAATATCTCTCAAAAATTTCATGGTTAAAATTTGTTTACTTCACCAAGGTATAAGGTGAGATAGAGGTGGGTGTTCAACGCTGCTTGTTTGTCTTTCTGTTTACCTGTTTTTTATGCAAAGCTGCTAGGACACATTTCAGGAAATGTGGTGGAGAGGTAAAGCACGGTCAAAGAAAGAATCCATTAACCTGCACTGCTGATACAGATCAGTTTCTTTAAAATTGCAGAACAGTTCGGAGGATGTGCTCTCTGAGTGCCTTTCCTTTTTCTTACAGTATTGTTTATTTAGAAACAACAGAATAAATACATACTATACAATTCTAATACATCTATCTTTCTACCTGCTTGTACATCAGTATCTATAGCAGTAAACCATATTTGTGTTTGTTTAACAATGTGGAAGAATGGTCATCAAGTCATTGTCTGGTTTTATATTATTTCTCCACAAGAAACACAGTGTGGTAATCTATTTCTTTCCCCTTTGTCTCTTTCCCCTCACAATTGCACAGTTTTCAAAAAATAGCATTGAAAAGCTTCCTCTATCTCTGAGCCCACACCCTCTGTCTGGAAGCTGCAGTAGCCTGCTTTTTAATCTCATTATTTGAGGACATGTGTGACTTCTTCTAAGTCACTGTATGACGGTGCAAGTCAAACACAGGCAAAGATCAAATGGCTGAGTGTGTGCTGCATGTATATGCATGTGTGTGTTTCATTCTTCCTTTAGTAAGTGAGGTTCTAATTCCCAGTGTCTATGTTTCTGTCCTTGTCTGTTTGTGTGTATTGTGTTTGTTTGCTGCATTCACATATTGTTTTGAGGACATGTATGTGCGATCTTGCCATCTGTGTTATGGCTGCCTTCAGAACAGATTAAGGCAGGCTGCGTCAATAACACATTCTGGTGAAAACACCAGTGTCGGTATATTCAGAATCCACCCTGCACAAGATCACACTACAGTACACATAGATGCACGCGCGCACACACACACACACACACACACACACACACACACACACACACACACACACACACACACACACACACACACACATTGTTCCTTATCCTCATCATGGTTATGATTTCATATAGCTGGGATTTGTCAGACCGGTGGCCTTGACAAA
>VURO01019567.1:0-24535 GCA_015108175.1 Pelvicachromis taeniatus
ATGTGCAGCACCTGAAACTACGGATACTGGATGACTGTGCTGGCATTTCTCCTGCAGTGTTGCTATCAGTGTGTGAAGAGTGGGAGAAGAGGGTTGCATTGACAGTCCAACACAATGGGAAGCACATTGAACACATTTTATAAGTGGTCAGAAACTTGTAAATAACTCATGAAAGAATAAAGTTACGTTGAAACCAAGCACTGTTTTTCTTGTGACATTACCAATAAGTTTGATTTGTCACATGGCCCTCTTCCTATTGAAAAAACAAAAGTTCTATCCAAGATGGCCGACTTCTAAATGGCCACCATGGTCACCACCCATCTTGAGCAGTTTGCCCCCTCACATATACTAATGTGCCACAAACAGGACTTTAATATCACCAACCATTCCCATTTTATTAATGTGTGTCCATATAAATGGCCCACCCTGTACATTTTTCCCTGTTGAATAATGGTTATTAGAGGTCTGTGTGGTAGGGTGGCATCATGATTTTATCATTAATTTTGCTGTTGAGATTATTTTTCAGTTTTAAATGGTTCATATTCTATTGTTTTTCAAGTTGAGTGATCAGGAGTTTTTTCATACTGGGTCTTCAGTGTATAAATATTCACAGACGTGAAGTCCTGCAAGACTGAATCAATTTACTGCTCAACACAAGATGATAACTACACAGTCAAAGGAAACAGCACACGCACTGTAAATTGAAGGACTGTTATTAATTCCTGGGTGGTATATTTCATGCTCAAATCTAATATTACAGTTGATAAAAAATTATAGTAAATCCCATGTCTTTGCAGATTTTCATCTAAACAAACAGACAACTGGCAAAAAGTGACTGTTTTGATTGTGAAGCAGTATTTCTTTGCCCTGTATGAGACACACCAATATTTACTTGCATATAAATAATGCAAATGAAGAATAAGAGTGAAGTTGCTGGATGTGAGGGGTAGTGATTGAATTTTACTAACTCAAGCAGGGAAAAATTATGAACATGTGAATTTCTGCCTGGGCTACAGTGAATATTGAAGATACAGAATTTGTACTTTCAAGTACCCTTCTGGGTACCAGCTGCTGTTTACTCTGATTAACTCTGAAGGTTAGAAGCGTTATCTTCATCTTGAGGCAAAGGTCCCCAGAGCTGATTTTAACACTGCAAACTATGGTGCTTTCTACAAAGACAACGTTTAAAGGGTAATTTTGCACTTGGCATCGTGTGTAAAGAACTGTAGGTGTATATTGTAACTCTAGCATCACTGGATTCAGTTGAGCTTGTGAGATTTATGTGCATCTCTCTCTGTGACCACTATTTATATCACTCATTTAGTCACAGGATGTTTCAAAGAAAAAAACAATTTCTGGCAAGTAATCTTGAAAATGCCTTGACATGTCCACTTGCACTTGTTTGCACTTCTCAGCAACTCTAATTAAATTAGTGTCATATTGGCAGTGTTATTATTTATATACACTCGACAAACTACACAATGTGGGGACGTGTGTACATGCAGGCACTAAACAATTCTTTTTTATTTAAACTGTATGCCCCTTC
This sequence comes from Pelvicachromis taeniatus, assembly GCA_015108175.1. Classification (NCBI taxonomy): domain Eukaryota; kingdom Metazoa; phylum Chordata; class Actinopteri; order Cichliformes; family Cichlidae; genus Pelvicachromis; species Pelvicachromis taeniatus. The sequence continues at coordinate 1,547 of VURO01019567.1, forward strand.
CTGACTTTTTCCTATTGTGTGTGTGTGTGTGCGTGTGTGCGCGCGCGAGTGATGGCACAGTGATGTGACAGACTGACTGGCAGAGTGCACAGCTTTTCCTCACAGTGTGAATGTGCCTGAATTTTTCAGTGTTTTTCAGGAGTGAAAATGAACTTATTTAGACTTCAAGATGCTGCTTTGTAATATTTCGGTTCAATCTGACTTCACACTCTGCTGTCACAGATTTTTCATATTCGAAATCATGGCTGTGCACTTACTGTATGTACATCAAAGAAGCTGATTTAAAGCTTTCTACCTATATACACACAAGGGTACATTGCAATCATTAGTTTTCTGTGCTTGTGTGTATATAAGTAGCAAGTGAAGTTTCTACTGTATGTTGTCAGTTTTAATGTACTGTATTATTGTGATGTGTATTTATTATATCCAAATTGGTTACTATACTATACCAATAGTTCAAACTATAGGTAATTCAGACACTTTAAGTCTCTTTGAAGTTAAATATGAAAAATCTCATTATGATATTTCTGAAGTTAGAAGACGTCCCAGTCCCAGTGGTTTTCCATCCCCTATGCGGAAACCAAAAATCCTTTATACAGTCATTGGTCGTGACACATAACCTTAATGGGTTTTATTCTTGCTGTATGTTCAGAGAGGGATTTATGTTGTGGACACCAGCTGAATGCCATTAACTACCTGTTAGGACATTAAATCAGGACTCTGGGGACAAAGGAGCAGGGCTGAGGGACCACGATATTGCATAAGCAGCTCAATTTTAGAAATTGACATGTGCGAAAAATGAAAATATTATCAAATGCATCTCCATTTGCGACTTAGCATACTAATGTTACACGTCGGCAATCACCAGTTGAAAAATGATCTTGCTCTGCAATGTAGTGAGATCAGAGATCATTGTCAGCTTCATTTGGGCAAAGGATGTTAACTTAATTGTGTTTCATGGTGCTATGCGCTGCACAGCAGAAAAATAAAGTCATAAAACTATCTGCATAGTACAAAACATTATTTTTGCTGGCCTCACGAGTTGTACTGTGTGCCTGCAACTAAAATGCCATCAGGCAAAGCAGGGCATTTGTTAAAGCTTTTATTCTCATTGTATTTTTTTTTTATGGCCGTTTGGCAAAAAAAAAAAAATGCAGTTCGCACGCTGTTTATATTTATACATTTTTACATTGTTTATGCATTCAGATAATGCAGATCTGATTTTATTGCATATCACAAATGAGCTCAAGTGAGAGTGTTGGGACTAATTAGAAAACTGTGAGCGATCCATCAAGAATTGTGGTGCTGATCACCTCTTTATTAGTCTCTACCTCATATATCTGTCTGCAGCGTTTGCCATTTTTCATGACAATGGCTCAGTTGAGTTTTCTGTCAAGCTGCAGTATATTGTGCTGATGGATGATCTGACTCACTTAGATTCCTTAGTATGCTAAATTCTAATGCAGTAGAAATCTTGACAGCATACTACACAGAATCTGCATAATGTTCAGATTTTGACATTGTCATGCGCTAATAGTTTTTGATCAGGATTGGATGTCTGCAAGTTGAAATGATCAGCGGGAGGCTTTCATTACATGCTGGAGACACGAGCTGATTAAATATTTAACAATGGCTTTAACTTGGTTCAGTTCCCAGTCGCAGTACCTCCAGCTTGGTTGTGTGTTCACGCAAACATAATTGGTCATGTTTGCAGGTGGGAGGCTGTTGAAGTCGAGGTGAAAAGAAGCAGCTGGTGGCACATGTCTCAGAGGTAGCACATGCCTGTCTGCATCTCTCCTCAGGCAAACCGCATTAACAGAGACGAGGACTGCAGTGTAGAGGGCTTTGTACATTTAAATTGGGCTAGGGGAAAAACACAAGCAAAAAAATCAAAACATCATTCTCAAAACACCAGAAAAAAACGACTTTCATTTACAATATCACCACCCTGTTTTCCTCCCTTACACCCATGTATTTATTTTTATACAGGAGTGGCGCCTACATATTGTCTGTGGTGGTGACGATCTGAGGCTAAGTGTAGTTGCTCCACACAGAGTCCCCTTTATGACCAGTTAATGAAAAATCACCTGGGGACATCTTAGCTGTAACAGTTAGCCACATGCTGTGCTTCAGCCTAGGCTGTATCCCTGGTAACGGTCCCCCACTGGGATGGATATTAAAAGAGTCTAATCAGAAAGCAATCACGATCATGAGAAGGCAAAAACGCAGGAAAAAAGGAATAAAGGCAAAACGTGTGTCTTTATTATCTCTTTTATGTGTGGGAGTTTATGTCTTCTGTACTTTGACTTAAAAGCTTCAATTAGTATTAAAGGTCAACATTTTACTGGAGAATTTATTCACATTTCATGGCTTTTGAAATCAGAAATATAAAAGATACACCATGTCAGTTGAAATGATAGAAGCTGCTTTTGTGCAGTGTGTTAAACACACATCCAGGAGACCTGCTATCTAACGTGTCTTTGCTATTACTGTGTGACTTTTCTTTTTCTGATCTTTTGTTTTAAAGAGGTTGTTTTGTTTACTGGCGAGCTCCACATCATTTGAGAGAAGTTTATTATTAAGTCTCCTCTCAGTGAATTTCAAATTTGTTTTCTGAAGATTTAATGATCAAACAGTTCTTCGCCATTCACTTGCCACTTTGTTAGGTCATCTGTGCAACCGCTTGGCCGAGACAACCTGCTGAAGTTCAAACTGAATGGCGGAATGGGGAAGACAATTGATTTAAGTGAGTTTGAACGTGGCATGGTTGTTGGTGTCAGAAGAGTTAGTCTGAGTATTTCAGAAACTGTTGATCTGCTGGGATTTTTCCCACACATCCATGTCTAGGGTTTAAAAGTAAACCCTAGATCCAACAAAGCACCATTGGGTTGTTCTGTAACAGGAAATGCACATGATGGATGTGCAGCTGACAAATCTGCAGCAACTGTGTGACGTTATCATGTCAATAAGAAGCAAAAGCACTGAGAATTGTTTCCAACATCTTAGTGAATCTATGCCAAAAAAATTACGTTTTCAAGATAGAAGTGGATCTAACCTGGGACTAGCAAAGTGTACCTAACAAAGTGGCTGGTAAGTGTATACTGAGTAACAAGTACAGCATAATTTAATAGGAAGATGTTGTGGAGTCTTATCTGGTGCTGGATTTCTTAAATTTCTGACAATTTAAATCAAACACAACATGACTTGTTCAAATACTTGAAGCTATGTCAGATCTGCACTTTACCCACAGGTCTGGATCTGATAGGAGCTGATTACCTGTCTGGGGAGAAGAAAGACTCACATCTTATTGGGAAATGGCAGATATGAAAGGAGAAATGATTATGAGTATAGAGCACAGCTTAAATGAGTGTTTGCTTTTCTCTCCCACTTTAATCCGGAGCTTTTTCCAGTATTATTTCCCTTGATCCCCAAACCTCCTTTCTTCTCTTCTGGACTGGTCTCCCTACATCTTTATTTTTTTCCCCTCTTTCATCACTGTTTTCTTTCACCTCCTATACCTCTTTTCACATTTTCTCCTCCTCCTGTCCAACCCTTCCTGACACTGGCCTTTCTCCTGCAAAGGTCATGGGATACCCTCAGGCAGTGCTGGCAGAGAATAAGGGTAGAATTTAATTTGGACCTATGTTTCAACCTGAGGCAGTGGAATTCCTCCCTTTTCTATAAGTCAGTGAAGTATTGCCTTGTCCCTTGAAGTGACAGGAGAGAAGTTTGACTTGGCATTTTGTCTGTCAGGTTCTTCAAATACATCTCTGCTTTACATCATCTCTGTTATCAGTGATAAGATTAATAAAGTTTCTAGTGGATTTTCATTCTTCATTTTGAGTGAGAGTGAGGAGTTGTCAGTGATTGCTAACACCTCACAATTGGTTTATTGTGAGGTGTTAGCTATTACTTTAATAAGGGGTACATTTGAACTGGTGATGTCACTGAATTGTGGACAGTGTGTTAAACGTATTGGTTAATCCAATGAGATACACAATACAATGATTGCCAGTAAATCCAGTATTATTTGATATAAAAAACACCCATGAGGTAAAAAGTGAAAAGTTCAGCCAACACCTTAGATTAACCACTCTGACACCACTGCGGCGGAAACTCACCGAAGAAGCAGAGCCTCATTATTCCGTATTTTCAGCAAGTAAATGGTTGCTACTTTCTCCGCTTTAGTTTATTTCCAGCATTAACAACAGCCCTGCAATTATTCATTTATCTCATTACTACATTCTCAATTAGTATTTACATACATTTTGCCAGTACTGAAGTTTAAATCCTAAAGTAGGTAGAATTAAAAATAAATAAAAATAACACATTTGACTCATGTTGTCCAAGCTTTTTTCAAACATAAAGGTAAATGAATTGCACACCAGAGAAACACTTGCATTGGACTCATGAAATGTGCACACTGGCCTTAAACCAACAGGTTTGAGCAGTGACGAAGTGATGAAGATTAGAAAGTCATATTCAAGAAACCGAAACAGTAGTGTCTGAGGAGGAAGCCAGAAAATGTGCAGCTTTCCAAAGTGTTTCCATGGGAGTGACAGCAGTTAAACGGCAATGGATAAAAACAGAGGGAGAGAGAGAGAGTCTCAGACTGATTTAACAGAGGTTGTGAATATCATTTCCCCCAAGACACTCACTGTAAGTCAAAATAAAAAGACAAACAAAACAAAACCAAGAAAGGTTTGGACATCAAAGTTTATAGGACTACGAGACTAAGCAAGAGGAGAAAACAGGCTGAGATCAGTGAGCAGCTAATCTGTCAGTCTGAGATGAGAAACTCACTGCAGTGAAAAAAAAAAATCAATATTCTTCAGCATCAGCAGTGCCATTAAATGCCAAGAAATGAGACTGTGCGTGATGACATCCAGCAATAACAGAAGTCATCCTTAATGAAAGATGACATAACTTAAGGTAAAATAAGATGAGCGTAAGAATATTAGACAAATATATAAATTAAAAGATTAAATCCTATACCCTTATGTTTAGTATTTTATTTTCTTCACATTGAATTTAATCTTTTATTTATTTATCTAATTGTAATTCTGAACATTTTTTAGCTTAAGCTGTTTTGGAAAACTCCAAATAATGACCATAAATAACTCACCGTAGAGTACAAACAAATACTGATGAATCACTGACTTGTGTGAAATGTTTGTATGCATGACTGACGCACAGATTTGTGTGAGAAATTTGCCCTCTCTTATGTTTATACAGAAAACAGAAAACAAGAGATTTTCACTCATTTAATGTCTGATCTGTAACAACTCTAAAACTCCCAGACTGTATGCTATTGAATCACCTTGCTGTTGAATTGTGCTATATAAATAAACTTGCCTTGCCTATTGTTGTTTATGGACAGGTGTGAATTATGGCAGATACACACAAGTTAATACAAAAACGATTTCAAAAACGAAAAAAAAAGGAACACTCCATGGAAACTCAATAAATGTAATGTGAGTAAAAAAAAAAGCTTACATCACTTAATCTGTTCAGTTTTTTTGTGGCATTTGTGACTTACAGTATGCCAGACAACATGTAACAGTGGTCCCAAGTTGAGATCTTTAGATGTCTTGCCTCATCTAAAAAATAGTCCACAAGATATGTTGTTTTTTAGTACAATGGAAGAAAGACATGTTACTCACACATTTGAGAAACTGGAAACTGGAAAGCCCACTATGGGTCAGGGACGAGTTTAAGTATTTCAGGGTCTTGTTCGAGAGTGAGGGGAGAGGCGAGTTGGAGATCATTAGCTGGTCGACTACTGGAAAGACACCTGAGTGTAAAAGCAAAGAGTTAGATTTACTGTTGGTCTACGTCCCTACCCTCACCTATGGTCGTGAGCTTTGGGTAGTGACTGATACAAGCGGCCGAAATGAGCTTTCTGACACACGTACGTCACCAATAGCTTAACAGAAATGTCTATGGATTATGGGAGGAAGCCCACAGTCGTGGTACCAGAGAGAACCTAAGCAGGGCTCCAGCCAGCCAGTGGAATTGAACCCAGGACCTTCTTCTTGTGCAGCAGTGCTAACCACTGCACCCCCCCAGGCACCATAAAATGGCAGTAATACTTTGTCTCATTAGATATGTCTCATTAGATATGTCATAACCTGTAATAACATGAGCAAATAAACCTATTTTGGCTTTTTTTCCCCTGACTGAAATATTCAACAATATGAAAACTTTTTGTTGCGTTTTTTTTTTTTTTTTGCCTCATGAAAGAAACTGTAACCAAGCAATAATGTCTCTGCCAGTCAAACACACTTCACTTTATCTGTACTAATATCTTTTACTGACAACAAATAAGACTTCATAATTCTCTCTCTGAACTGAATCATTGAGAGACAATATTAAACATGATTTTTATTAAATGTACCACTGACATTGATTGGAAGCAAGATTCATAATATATCAATGGTGCCAAAATAATAATGAAAACAAATAGAAAAAAGGGAGCACTTCTCAGCTGGAGACATTTCCATCCTCCACTTTGGCAGCTCCTTCTGTTGCTGGTTAAGATAATACACAGGCTGTGTGCATTGTACACTTACTCATATATTATTATTTTGCTTTTGTTACTGTGAATGATGGGTAATATGGGCCATGTGCTGAAATTAAGTTCATTTACTCATAAAACATAGTTAACTCTGAATGCTAAAATATGCATCTGTGTTAGGTGTTACTGTAGTTACAGTATGTGAGGCAGCTCCAGAAGTGTCCTGCCAGTATTGATGCACACCTTGTCAAAAATGTATTGCCAAGGAGAGGTATGTGGATTCTAAATTGCTGTGTTTCCCTCCTATGGCTTTTGTTGGTCATGTACAGCATAAAATTCTTATTCAGTCGCTGCTGTGTGTAGTGACACAGAGAGACAAGGGCTGACACAGTGAAGAAAGACCTCATTAATGTGGATGACAAGTGCAAAAACAATATACTGCTCTCAGAAAAAGATACCACACATAATGGATTTGAGAGAGACAGAAAAATTAAAGGAGAGATGAAACTGAATGGAAGAAACAGTAGGAGGGATTGAAGGAGAGACAAAGAGAACGCGGAAGAGAGCCTCTGTGTATATTGTGTAATTATCTATCCTATTAGCTCTGGTTGAGATAATTAGAGTGTTTGCTAAACATACATTTATCCAGTTGAAGAGCATCAACGCTTGCTCGGCGCTGCAGAATGAACCGAAATGTGGAAACCCATGTGGCGAAATTATACAGAGAATGAAGGGGGTGAGATTGGCGGTGAGATTAAGGAATTGAGTGGAAGGTTGGTGGTGGGGTTTGATGGAAGAGGAAAAAAAGAGTTCAAATAAAGGGAGAAAGATGGGAGGACAAGTGGTGAAAAGGAGTGAAAAATTAAAGATGATAAATAAAAGCCGCGGGAGTGAGTCAGAGAGTGTGACAGTTGCATATTCCATGGGCGAGATATGGTTGAGTTGCAAAATATGCAGCAGGCCAGGGTTTGTCACTTATTGACTTTTTGTCTCTGTGTTTCATTGCATTTTTATGATATATCCATGGACAGCTAATGGCATGTCATGGTGCAGCCTCTATTTATGGGAGACAAGGGAGTCGGGTGATGAAAGAAAGGAACAAAAACAGGAAAATAGACTTATAGATTTGATATGGATTTTACTGTCAGCTGTCTGGGTAATGATGATGATGGGAATCCCTGTGAGAATTCAAGCAAGCTCACACACATAGACACACACACACACACACACACACACACTGACAGACAGTGCTGTTACTGTGAACTCGACTCATTTGAAATGCACCCATAAACACATAAATACATACATGATAATCCGATATCACCTAGAATGTAGAAACATGTCTAGATGGGTCCATTTGCAAACTCTTCTTAATTCACACACAATTTGTAGTGGTGCACGCACAGGAGATGAACGCACACGCACAATTAAGTGATTGAAGGAGCGCTTAGTGACACTTCTACCCTGAGGCATCAGACAGTAACACTCCCATCATGCTTTGAATATCTTGAGAACATTTCATAAATGTGATAGATAGAAAAGTAAAAAGTGAAAGGAAACGGGGGGCGGATCGACTCCTGCTGTTGCATTTCGTAGCTGTATTGACTATTTTTTTTTTTCAGATGAGAGATTTTACTCCCTTTTTCTTTCTTTTTGTGTTTTCTATACTTGCTCACTCTCCTCTGTTTGCTTGCAGCAATAAACAAAATACGAAAGGAAATGACCTACGGCTATGTGCCGTTGTGTGAGCTGATTTACACAACTCCTTGTGATGTGCGATACCACTTATTTCCTTTCAGATCCGACACAAAGCCAAAACCCGGCTGGCATATATTGAATACAAGTCCACATGGATACTAATACTTGATGCGTGCAAAAACTTTCTGTGCTCAGTGAAGTATACCCTGTGTGTTTCCCAGGGATCCTGTGATTGTTGCTGCTCTGTGTGGATCCGCTGGCTAAAATTGATCACTATATGCAAACTCTGTATGCAAATGCTTATTTAGCCATAGCTATGAATACAGCCTCTGAAAATGTACAAGTTACTGTTAAAGAAACAGGAATCAACAGGTTGCTTGCTCAAACTTTATAGGAATACATTTTATTGTATAGAAATACATGCTATTAAGATTCAACTAAAAAGGTGGGCGGCACAGTGGTCAGCGCTGTAAATTCCACAGCAAAACTTGTTGGCACTCAAATCCACCAGCTGGCTGGAGCACTTCCACATGTAGTTCGCTTGTTCTCCCTGTGGCTGTGTTTTTTCTGTTCAGGTAATCTTTCTCTAACAGTCTACAGACAGGGATGCATGTTTTATTTTAAAACTGGCTGTAGGTGTGAGTGTAATAGACTGGCAGCCTGTCCAGGGTGTACACCACCTCTCACCCTGTGACTCTGAATTCGATAGGTGCTTAAGAAAATATATGGATAGAAACTGCTTGTATGAATACTCGTCAGCTACGTAGTCGTCTGTTTAGATAAGGTTTGCAATAGAATAAGTCTTTCAAAATGAATGCACAGGTGCCTTTAAGTATACTGTCTCGTATTTTAATACTGCTAGTAAAATAGCCTTTTTCAGCATCACATCCCTTGAAAATATGAATACAATTTTTAAGATCTTAGGGAGACAAATCTATCTAATCAGACCGTTATAATGAACCTCAGACCTCATTATAAAGCTATATACACTATTTAAACCAGATACAGTGGAATTCCCACATTTAACAGTAAAAGCAATAAAGTGCATTATTTGATAACTTGGAATTCGACAAGAGGTTTTATTGGAGTGGGGCAAAGACTGATTTGTTAGTGGATCCACAAGTTTTAAGGCTTATTAGGAGTCACAACACGATATAGCCACATTTAACACAACAAGTAGGTAGCACTTAAGAGTTATCATGGCAACAACTGTTTGAAGCTTCAAATTGAATGTTGGCTTGAAATTTATTCAGAAAAAATAAAATGCCTGTTTGATCAAAACAGTAGTGACACTTCACTGACTTGAGCCAGTTGTTGGATGAAGTTTATGTTTTTTTGGACATTCATTTAAATGGGACTATACGCAGTCATGCAGGTATAATTTTATGACATGGTGTGTGTGTGTGTGAGAGAGAGAGGAGAAGATAAACCTGCTTTATAAATGCATATAACGACAAAGCCAGACGTTCTGCTGATGACAATTTCCATGACCTCTTACAGTATTAATTAACTGTAGTAAACAACTCTTTGTGGTGAGATTGCTGTTAAAGGCAGTACCTGGGCTTCATTAAAATCAGATTATTCGTACCATGAATATGCACCAAAAATTACACAGCATTTTGGAGACAGTCTCCCAAGTGAGTATAATGTCCAAAAACAACATATGTTTACGCTCCTGTGATAAAATCCTCTGAGCATAGTCAGTTCACTTTTCCATCTGAAGCAAAGGAGGAAGTTGGTGATGCTGATACAGAGCTGGAAAGTACTGATGGTCCAGCAGTAGCCTTTAGCACCACTTTAACAACAGTTTTTTATCTTGAGGTATTATCTTATCCAGGTAAATTAAGTGTTAAGAGTTTTTCACTGGTAAATCGCCATGGTAACTTATGCTGTAATCCTAACCTGCTCCAGGACATGTTATGTTCCAGATACAACATCAGCATTTAGGAAACCATTGCCTACGGACCAATTGATTTTCCATAAAATAGCGTCACTATTCCTGGAGCATCCACCAGACCTCTGTGCACAGACAGTTGGTGTATCTGAAGTTTTTCAGTCGCATCTAAAGTATTCATAATTCCCTGATGACGATCAGTAAGACATAAAGATTCTTAGATGGAACTTTATTCATTGGTTTTCTTTTTATCTATTGGCAGCAAACCATTTATAACAGTTTTATTTTTCTATAATATAGCATTAATATATGATCCTAAAAACAGGACATCTGCACTGTTGCAGATGTCATTTGTCCAGAGAGTGAGCCTATGTTTGAATTCTGTTTTTACTCTCAAAGCCTTAAACAGCACAGAGTCTTCAGCTGGTTCTGTTCTGAGTTTTGGTTTTAAATTGCTGGAAGTGCCTATTTTTCTGCTGGGGGAATATGTTTCATATGTGCAGCTTGTTAAGTCGTATGTCAATAAAGCCACTGAATGAAGTGCAAACTGTGAAGAAAGCTTGACTGTGTTGAACTTTGTTTTCTGCTTGCAATGCTGATTTCTTTTGACCATTTATTGATCACCACTGGTTGACCAAAATTACTATGGTCCTTAGAACCTTAATAATGCCTTAAACTAAACTATGTTTTCTTTAAAATCAGATTATTCAGATTATTCATACCATGAATATGTGCCAACTAGGGCTGGGACAACGCGTCGACGTAATCGATTACATTGACGCGTAATATATATCGACGTAAAAAATTTGCGTCGATACGTCGTCACTTTCAAAAAAACACATGGTGGCAGCGAGTAGTGGTAACATGTTAACTTAAACCACGCCCCCCGAACACGCAGTTCTACAGTATGGGGATATTTTAACCGAAAAGGAAGTGATTCAGTTGTTTGCCGGCTTTGTAAGGTGGAAATGGCCTATCATAAAACGACTGTAAGTTTTCAACTTTTTTACTAACGCTGGTTTTTACCCTGTAATTCATCCAGACACCCCCCACGTAGACATACACTCTCTCATACACAGAGATAAACACCCAACCTGCGTAAATGCAAAACTAATTTAAGCTGCTTAGCAGTAACATATATCATTAGATTAATCGATGCATCGAAAAATTAATCACTAGATTCATCGATTCGGAAAATAATCGTTTTGCCCAGACCTAGTGCCAACCTAACCCTAACAAACTTTAACAGCAGCACTGATACAATATAAAAGGTGAGCAGTTTGGGGGGCTACTATAGATAATGTCATGTGGCTGTTGAAGGTGTCAGATTAAGGAACATTTCTTTGTGTTGCTTGAGAGGGCAAAGGATGTGCTGTCATTTAAATCAGTCACATTTTTTCTGTTGGATTACAACATTTTGTACCTCATGTGCCAAAAAGCTCATAGTGTCCAAAATAAAGAGTGATTATCTCCAAGAGAACATACATGCTCTCAGTCAAGTTCCTGTCAGTCCTCGCATAATAGATTAATATTTAGAGCCTACCGACAGATACTTTGACTGATGAAGGCACCATGGAAGAAAGAAAATTACATTTAGCTGTGGTTAAAATTTGGCTTTTGCTGAACTTCTTCTCTCTGAATGAGAATAAAAATAAAATCCTGGTTTTTAATCTCGCTCGCTGCCAGGAAGCTCAGTTTACAAATATTGCTTCATTCTGTAACCTTCATATAAAGAATCATGTATCATGTCAATTTTTGTATAATTTTTTATCTTTTTCCACCCTGAAATAAGAGTTGCAGATTAAACCTGTTATCAAAGGTAGCTTATTTCAATTAAGACTTTTAGCTAAAATCAAACCTTTGCTTTCTTTTTAAACCCCTGACAAGGTGATTATCACAGCCAGACTGATATTCTTTATTTAGAGTAGGCAAGGCACTGTTATCACAAATGCAAATGCACAAAATGCTGCTGCTAGACTCCTGTCTGGTAAATGGAAAAACATAAACATCTTTCACCTACCTTCACCACCTGTGGAGTTTAGGATTCATTTTTAAAACCTTTTTCTTCACTTATAAATTCTCACACGGGCTTGTCCCTAAATATCAGTCATAGAAATTACAGTTTTATACCCCTTGTTAAATTCTTATGTCAGCTTACTGGTAGCTCTTACCAGTTCTAAGCACCAGATTGACTTCTAGGGAGAACAGATTGCAGCTCTCAGACTCTGTAACAGCCCTTCGTCCAGCTCAGGTTGTCTCAACTAAAAGCTCATCTTTTCTCCTAAGTATTTCAGCTCAGTCTTAATTTTGAACTGTTTCATTCTGTGAACAGTGTATATTGTGTTTGTAATTACTCATAGTTTTAATGTTTTAATTGTGCCTGCAATTATGTTCTCTTGCTGTTTTGGTTTTCTCCATTGTTTTATTGATTGTTGTGCAGCACAGGTCTACATGTCTGCTGTGCCTAAATGTTCTATATAAATAAACTTAACAACATTATATTTCCAAGCTTCACTGAAACGTGTTATTGTAAAATGTCAATATTGGTTAAGAGTAAACAAAGGGTACTTGTTGTACTTTATGGTGTGAGTGTTAATTTTTTATAAGATTTTTTTTTTAATAGCTACTTGCTTAATGCGACATTGCTTTTTCTGATCCCACCTGTCCTCTAATTAAGGCACGGTAAGCTTAATTTCCCTTGAGTGAGACAGCTACATATTCATTGATTCATAACTGATGAAAATGTACATGTTTAGTAACACTATAGCACATTGCAAATCTTTCTCAGTGTACAAAGACAGCGTGGTGTGGGTTGTGGTGGTGGTGGTGGGGGGGACGTAAAAGATTAGAGATAATGGAGACCACAGAGACAGTAAAAGGAATGCGTCAGAGGCACAGGAATAAATGTGGGAAATGCGGCTGGATGCACGAGCAACAGAGAAAAGACAAAGAAATGAGAGAAACACAAGTACGTCTTAAAATGTGTGATAGGGCACAGATGGGGAACTTGTCTGTGTTGCACTTTCAGATTTGATGATGTGTGGATGCTATCTAAGTTATTGCTTGAAGAAAAAAGATCACATACGCTTGGTGGAATTCTTTTTCTGGTGTTTCCCCCCCCTTCTCTTCCCCTCTTGCTGTGAAGTCCCGGTTATTGTTACCTCCCTGCTGTCTCGCTGTTATAAAACAAGTCAACTGAAAAACAGCCCCTCCTCAGTCTGTGACTCGGAATAAAAGGTGTTTTACGAAAGAAGGTGGATAAACACAACATGACTTCTAGCAAATTCATAAAAGTAGAACACGCTTTTGCAGAGGCCACACCCACGTATGCATTGCTGGCATGGTGTTTGGGTGGGTTGTTGCCAATAAATACTGCCCAATTGCACTCATATCTGCATCATGTACATTTGTTTAACATTTTCTTAATTAATTAGCAGATATTTTCCATTGGTGTCACATCTTTCCACAGTGTTATAAGACATTTAACAAACAGATTGCATTTTGATCAGAATCATCAATGTAAACAACCTTTCTTACACAAAAAAGTGTAAGAAAGGTTGTTTACTCAGTCACAGGACACTGAAGTTTAGAGAAGGATTTATTGATAATGTTGCACCAGGTGAGGATATATACATATACCGTATATACCGTGGAATAGGAAACACGGGGCTGCAGGGGTTTGAAAGGTGAGGGAAGGTCCAGGGAAGGCACACACACGATTTTCTTTTACTCAGTCCGTGACTCACTCAAGCAGTCCGATCCAGAACGCTCATGCTTGCTCACACTCATGCACAGGGTTCCAAGCAGCAGGAGAAACGGGCAGGGAATCTGGGAAGCCTGTATACAGAGGAAAAAGGATGTTAGGGAGAAACTCTGGGAAATCACAAGAAAAGGTACTCAAGAGGCTGGGTTACACTGGCACTAGGTAGTTCAACGATCCAGCAAGGAAGTAGCATCTCCTTCCGTCTTAAGTAGTCTGCCAGGAATATCACTCGTGATGAGAAGCCAGAGCAGAATTCATGTGAACGAGCCACAGGTGAGTGTTGAGGGCGGTTTTAGAGGCGGGGAAGTAAGGTCCAGTTTCGCCCTGGTAGGTGAGGCGAAGCGAAGGCAAAAACCACACCTTCTCCAGATCCTGAGAACCATGACAGTTTATCTATCACTGTAACATGTACTATGCCAAAATATGTTACCTGGCAAAGAAAAAGCATACAAAATAAAGTAGGTAATGTTTCCTTTCGTGTGTCGACTGTTTCTTTGAAATCATGGAGTGAGTCAAATAAGAAATATTGTCAGCTAGCAGCATTAGTACAAAGTCTCATGTAAAATGCTGTGTTTTTGATAAATGAAGCCTTTCAGATGCATCTTTTCTGTCTAGCATCAGGACGATGCTCTGTCTGTCAAATCTTATTTGTATCGACCTGCTTTTGAAAGTAGTGAGAGATTGGGTCCCATTTGTATTTATTTATTTGAGAATAATGGAATCGTCAGCAGATACCTGCAGACCTGTGACACTGCCCAGAATAGAGATCAGTATTTAAACAAATTAAAAACTTATTTTCCACGTGTAGATTGGATTAGGAGAAGTGAGATGTAGCAGGCCGGGTTCTTTAATTTGATCCTGTCTTTGTCTATTAAGAGGACTGCATTTCACTTATGCTGCCAGTTTTCTCAGCTTCAGTTGTTTGTTCTAATCTTTACAGATTTCTTTTCACTTGTATACCATTTATCTTTTGGTTTGACCATCTCTAGATATTTTTCTCCCCTCTCATTACCTTTTTGTTTGTCTCTGATGGTTAATCGGTTTCTCGACGTATCTCTCTCTGCGTCTCACTCGTCGAGTTGATGAAGCAGACGCATGTGTTAAGCAGCTGTGTCCACTCTGTGTATGTGCATGCCTGTGTACACGTGTATTTCTCTGTCCAAAGTATGGGCACCAGCTGTGGCCAGCAGCTGTGTGTTTAGTGCTTTTTTTTGTGTGCGTGTGTGTCTGCTGCCACATGCAGGTGTGGGGCATGTATCTGTTTTATTCAGCAGCTGTGTGTTTTGTGTGTATTTGGCTATGGACAGCTGTTTAGTAGGAGGTGAGGATTTTAGGAGCCAAGCACACAGTCATCTAGGCAGGCGGCCAGGGGACAGCAGGAAAAGTAAAGGTGTAAGGCCTGGTGTGGGTGTTATACTCAATTGGGCACTTCTGGAACACTGCTGGATCTATCATAGATCATCAAGGCCCCAGCTGTGGGTGTCAGACTTTATACAGGATTATTAACCTGCCCCACTCTATAGATTGGTCTGTGATTGCTACATAAATCAGTCAGAAGGAGTCACTTAAGGGGAACTTATTATGCTCACATTTTGAGCTTCAGATTTGTATTCTTGGACTCTACTAGATGAGCTTTTCTGGGCTTTACTCAAACTTGGTGCAGAGCCTCAGTTCATCCTTTGTCTGAAACAAGTTCCATCCATTAATTTGCTTCAGCCCTGGGCGGTTGGTGGATTCGAACCCGGGACTTTGTTGCTCTGAGGCAACAATACAGTTCTAACCACTGCACCACAGTCCTGCCCCTGAAGTTACTGAAGCCAATTCCATTCGTAAAAGCATTCTTCTTAATCAATGAGGTGACTATATTGGAAACATTTCTTCCAAATGACATTATAGAAAACTGGCAGAAGCTCTCTGAAACCTGAGCTACAGGCAATATTTAATATGAGCATCAATGATTATAACAGCAAATATGATCGAAAGGAACGGCACATTAGGTCTTGGTTTGAAAACGATGTGGACTCACTGTGCTTCATCAAGACAGAAATTTAAACCTTCCATAATATTGTTCCTCAGAATCCAGCCAGCTATGGATGTTTACAGGAAGTTGAGCATTTTTTTTTTTTTTGCAAAAGAATGAGTGATGGAGACCTTTGCTAGCAAAAATCATCACAAAAAGAAACTCAAGTAAGAAAGAGAAAGGCAAGGCAATAAGACAATAGTAAATATGCAAAGAAAGACAAGGATAAAAATAAATTAAGGAGAAAGCAAGATTACAAGACTACAAAACACAGCAGAAAACTAAAGCTGTCAGCAAATTGTTAGAATAACTGCGGCCCATAAAGTGTGAGTAGGAAGCAAATGGGACCCATATGGTTTCCTTCTGTCATTGCATCTATATTGAAGACCTGTCTAAAACCTCATTAAGGCCTTACGACACCAACCATACCTCCACTACTAAAATCAGACAGATGGTTATCAGGCTCTGTGATGAGACACCAGCTGTGCCTATGACACACTGAGATAGACAGTGTTTTCTGGGTGTTCTCCTTTCATTTAAATGTCATCACTCCATTTTGTTACACAAAGCAAAACAACACACAGAAAATAAAATAAAACAAATGCTGCTGATTAAACCAAAAAAAAAAATGGCGCAGCGCTTGTCATATAAACAAATTATATGATTGTGTCTATTGATTTACAATCTATCAATTTATTTTTCTTCACAATCAACCAGTAACACCCTTTATATAGCAGCTGGGTGAACAACACAATCTCCCACTGTTCTTTCTTTGCTCAGGGAAAATTCTTTGCTAGAATTATGTAGGCCAACAGTCTTGTTGGGTGTTGAACACAGCCCCAGATGTCTAAGCACTTCTGAAAAGTAAGTAGAGTGTTGCATGGACTTAACTGTCTTAATTGCTCACACTTGAGAGCAAATTAAACAGAGAATTTAAGGATTTGAAAGTCTTTGCATTGGAAACAGGTTGTATTATTCTAGTTTTTCCAAAGACACATGCAGACTGTTATATATATCTGTATATCTATATATCTATAGCGATCTCTCTCTCTCTCTCTCTCTCTCTCTCTCTCTCTCTCTCTCTCTCTCTCTCTCTCTCTTTATATATATAGATAGATATATATATATATATGCAAGAGAGAAAGAGAAAGTCAAAATATATCATTTCCAGCACAGAGGTACAGTCTGAAAGTCTGAAAATAGCATTCCACTCTGAAAAGAAGAGTGAAAGGTTTTAAGAGTAATGAGATGATGAAGAATGGGATGTAGTCCTAACTCACTCTCACACACACACACACACACACGCGCACACATGCACACACGCACAAACAGACACACGTGGATGTGCACATGGACACAGACACACATACACCTCTTGTGTTATGCCTGACCATTAGTCAAAGCTGTCACTATGCGTACTGCCAGATCATTAATACAGCCACTGTCAAGTGTGCTTGAGTCATTAGTATGAGAGGACATGGTGTGGAAGAAAGGCTATGCTGTAAAAAGATAATATGAAATATCTCAGTCTGTGTTTGGATTTAGCCAAAACTCTTCTAAAGCTGGCTATGAATGAGGATGCGTGAAAATGCTAAATGATAGTATCCTGGCTGTTCTTGTAGAAATTATACTTTACGTAGGTGCATGGAAAAATTAAAAAAAATAACCAATATTATATATGATTGTTGAATTAGTAGAATTTTGAATAAAGAAATAACCATCACTAAAGCAGAGAGCGCTTCCTAATAACCACAAAGCACAGGACAAAATTTAGAACATAACATTTTGTACATGCAAAAATTGTTGCACAACTTCATTTTTCTTGATCAAGGTAACAGTTCTGAGAGGCATGCTCCAAGCATTTTTCATGAATAAACCGAATGCTCCACAGAGACCCTCACTATAATGTGAAATTGTGCAGCAGCCCTCTTGAGAAGTGTTTCTTTTTTTCTTCAAATAGCACCAGCCTCTTGACACAGCAATGTGAGGTCTAACAAGTAACGTGAAGACGCACACATATTCAGTTTTTGTTGTTATTTTTTTAATCCTTCAGTGAGAGGTTTCATTCTAATTTCCGTGTTTACCTTAGGTTTGATTTCTTGCTTAACGTGGATTGTTTTGCTGAGTTGAACTCTGCTCATAAGCCGAGTGCCCTTGTAGGGTCGAATTCTGGACATGCTATATGAAGTCACTGTACATGTATAATTCAATATTTAGATATTAGTATATGTAATAATTACTTTGCTTAGTTTTCTGTTGATTTTACATGATCTTGATGACGAGGAACTGTCTTTTGGTTTTATATATATCACATTTTGTATGCATAAGAAGAAATACCATTACTTAATTATTATCTGATTAATACTTATAGTTTTATTATTTCTTTGTTAATTACTGACTGTCTTTCATTATAGAAATACCAAAATACCAACATACCAATATTTAATTTAAGTTACTCTGTACCTCTGCCTGCCACAAATATGTATCTAGCTTCTACTGTATATATTCACTCAGTCACTTTCAGACAGACAAGGGCAATGTGACAGAATCATTAAGAAAAATGTGTGTGTATGTGTGTGTGTGTGTGTAGAAGGCAAGTATTGAGCTGTCTAAATGTCAAGGGTGTGTAATTAAAGTCAACCTGAGTGCTGTCAATAGTTGATGACTACTACTGGGAACATGGTTTGTTCCATATTCCGGTATAATTATAGACCACAGGGCTCCACAGATGTGACTACAGGTGTCTGTTGTATTAAATCAACCATGACACCAACCAAACCAGTCAAACTACAGGTGACCGTGTCACGGTTTTCTTCACCTTCATTCAAAAAAAATTCTTTTTTGTCTATGTGCATCTTTAAATTGAACGTTTCCATATTTTGTGTAAGGTTATATTGTCGTACACATGTTGTGCTTGCCAACTTGTCCCCCTGCTGTGTCTATAATGAAAAGCTAAATGGCCGCGGTTAGAAGTGATTAAAGATGGACGGCTACCTAGGAGGAGAGGGAGAAAGCAGCAGTTGGGAAATGACAGCGTGAGGTAAATGACAGCCTTCCTATGTTTAGGATAAATGGATCGTGCCGCTATATTCAGCCTTCAGCATCAATTATTCAGAGACCCACTGACAAATCCCCAGTAACTGAGGTTCCTCTGCAGCATCGGAAGTGCGAGTTTCACCCACAATTCACCCATTCTCCATTTCAGATTTAAAATTCTATGACTGGTATCACCAAGGGTACCTCTGTGAATTATCTCTGTATTAATATTTATTATAAAGACTAAGGTTATAATAATCTGTTATGCAGTCCATGTGCAAGAAATTACCTGCAACATGTTGGAGATTGTTTTTTTTGTAGGAGTATAATACCGACAGACTTTCATTGTCTCCTTTAAGTTGATTTGCTTGTTGTAACACATAAAATATCATGCAGTTTCATGTCCTGGTTAAAGATACTTCTATTCACAAGTTTGAAGATAGATGTGATCACATATAAGGCACTTCCTGTACATACATTGCTGTGTCATCACAGTTTCCTATTATTAGTTGGCTTTGTTGTCAGCTGCCAGTTTTACATTAGTTTAGCTCCTGCTGTTGGTGCTAGCAGTGCTCTTTTAGGTGAGCAGACTGCCTGAGGTGTGCTAATTTAACATTTCCAGTAGAGTTTATGAATGAGCGCCAAACCGAAGCAGTCAAAGGAGAAGTCTTACATCCGCCAATTTTCTGAGGGGTGGAGCTTTTTTTTGAACAACAAAGTTCCTGAAAGGTATCCCGAAGGTAACGTTTGAGGAGAAAGTTCTGTAAAGCCAGCTGTCACATAGCAAGACCTTCTCCATCCTAGAGACAGAGTTTAGTCTGAGTCTCTGAGTTCAAAAGCAAAGAGCTTACAGTAAATGTCCAACCTGTGGCTGACCACATGGATTGTTTTAATGGGTTAGAAAAGCTCGAACAACAACCATGTAAAAGTGCTAGTTAGCTACAACCTCAACCTCACCGTGATGATGATGACATGCAAGACTGCATGGTTTTTGGAGAAAGAAAAAGAGAATAGGAAAGCCTATTCCTCGGTTGAGTGTGCTGCCCCTGCTGCATTGATTGTCCAAGTAGAAATTTCTCTTTTCTATGTTTGACTATGTAGTTGAGAAGCTGCAGGTCAAATGGTCCTTTCCTTTTCTGGCACAAATATTGCCATGGTTTGTGCAGTTCTTAATACACTCAGAGGTGACAAAAGTAAAAAAAAGGAACACCTGTCCCTGTTTTCAGATATCCGAGTTAAGCTCGACATGGAACCAACCCCTGTCTATTTGCATCACCGTGCGCGCCTATGAATAATATTTGGATCTGAATGATGCGGAAAATACTGGCTTGCTTAATCCACCACCTATGGAGTCAATTGTCCGACAACCATGGTGTGGGTGGCCCCACAGCTCTTCTGTCTAATCTCTGCAAATTTTCTGCTTCTCAGCTGGACAAAATTTACTGGCTCAGGCAGGTACTGCCCATGCCACAAACTCTGTCACCATGAACTCCAGACATACCAGGGCATCTTAGCCTGTCTGGTTGATTGGGCTGCAGAAAGCAGGTGGCAATTTAGCTGTTGCTCGTTCTGTCACACATTCAAACTCTGAGTTTCTCTCTAAACTTTCACAAAAAAGCTTGCAAACTCCGAGTCAGCAGATCTCATTTTTCAGGCTCGAAATATTCTCAGTTTCCAGCTGTGCATGTCTGTCAGAGCACAGAGTGGCTTTGCTGAATTTCACTTTGGATGCCAACTCCATTTTCACACCATTTTACAATTACTGGACATGATGGCATTTATGATTGCCATTGTGCCACTCAGGCTTTTAAAGATGACGCATGTGTGTGTCACGTCACTTCCAAAGTAGATTTTTGATAACCGTTAGCTCTCGACCCTTGGAGAGAGCCTGGGTTACTTGCTACCCTAGGGCCCTTGGGAGGGTGCCATTTCCCAAGGTGATGTCCAGATTTGACCAAATTGATGAACACTACAACTGAAGACACTGTGCATGTTTTTATCATCATTGGTGCATAAGTGACTTATTTTTAGTCAATTTATTTTTAAATTCTAGTTTGCATTTTGACATCAATTAACTAAAGTAGTTTTTCACAGCTTGTTTTAGTTTGCAGTTTAGTTCTAGATAAAAACAATAACCTTGATGAAGATGATTTGACACTGTTTGGATGTCCTTGCATTTGCATGCCAGTATTCATGCATACACGAGTGACGCTGTAATAAGTCGACCATGTGAGTGTGTTCTGATAACAGATGGCTGACCTTGCAGCTGTGAAATGTTAAAAGTGGAAACTACACATTTTGTGCATTTGATTTTGTTGCATAAATGTTAGTGTCAGGTTTTTTCTAATATATCATTACTCTCCCATGGTCTGCTTTTCTCGTCTTGTAGGATTCCCCTGCACCCAGCAGATACAATGTGAGACAGACATTTGAGAAGGTTAATGGCCACTCTTACTTAGAACCCCGAAGTGAAGACGCTAAGAAACGGCAAAGCTGCTTCCTGTCTGCTGCACCGAGAAATGATTTCTTCCTACTCAGTAACTCCAGCGTGCCAGGTGTAACACTCGTGCACACACACACTCTTGTTTTACTATGTATTTTTTTTGGTCTGTCAATCAAAATAATGCCCCATACCATAACCCTTACTTTTACAGCTGAACGCCTAACTGAATACATAACCCCGACCTAAATCTATCGAACACTAAACAAAGTGTTAAACAAATTTCAAATGTTAACTTTGTTTCGTCCAGCATAGTGGTCCTCTTTGTTGTTGGGCTCCACAGGTTCAGTGGGCCCCCTCAAAATACATTATAATAAAGACCCACAAGGACATTATGTAAAGAGAAACGGCTCTGTCTATGTGTGGGTCGGTCCTTCCTTTCTTTTCAGTACTAAATATTCAAAAACTGTACTGTGCCTCCCTTTGCTATCATACAGTCCAATTAGCTTCATCTCTATGGGCCTCTAACCTAATATTTACCTGAGTTACACCCCCATTGAAAAATGTTGTTAGAAAATTGATAGATTCATGACTTACTTGGATAATTTATGACTAGCCCCCTTTCACCATGGGACTCAACCCAGGAGAAACCTCAAACCGTTTAACCAAAATCCAATTTGCATATAAATAGATTTGAACTGTTTGCAGAATTGTTTCTGCTTAGAACGCAAACACACACACACACACACACACACACACACTTATGCATCCCCACCCTGAAGCAGTTACGTGGACACGCGTATATGGACTCTTAAACGTGAACTTAGAGACACACACTAAGCACACTGATACGGGCATACTTTTTTTTTTTGCCATTGTTGAATTTGCATTTATGAATAGGTCTATAATATATGGAACATTATATTACTTATCATGCTGGGTATAACGTGATCATAATTCTGATAATGGTAGGACCAAGCGTTTAACTATTCATTATTTCTGAGCAAAAATTAATGACTGTGGTGCTCATAATGGTCTGTGACATTAGCAGTTGCTCAAGGTGTTTTTAACCATGTGTGTAGTCATAAGTTGATTGCATTTAGCTACTGGGGCTGAATAGCACCTACTGCTGTCTTACTGTAAAGCTGTTAGACCAATGATGAATTCTTTATATATTTTTTGTTCCCTTATCCCCTTATCACAATTCTAAATGCAGTGAATATAATGTCTTGCCCAGGGGTCCATTAAACCATTTAAAAAATCAATTGTAAAAGTTGTTATCATAACTCCTTAAAAATTGGGTGTTAGCATTATTCTTGTAACCTTAGCTTTGAAGTTTTATTGGATTGTGTCCATCCGTTTTTGATAGTTTAGATTCACATCAGAGTCCAGTATGTCGGGAAAGGAGAAGCATTATGCAGGAATATAATTTTCCAGAGATTACAAAACACAATTAAAATGTTTATGCATGTGACAGGCTTATTATAGTTAACTAAAACTAAATGAAAAACTTAAATTAAATTATAAAATTATATTTGTTGACTAAAATAAAATAAAATCTAGACTTTTAGAAACAATTTAAACTAACTGAAATTTTTTTTTTTTTTTTTAACTTGGATAT
>VURO01019567.1:24555-50960 GCA_015108175.1 Pelvicachromis taeniatus
AAATTATATTTATTAAAAAAAAAAAAAAAAAATTTAATTTTTTAAAAAAAATTTAAAATAAATAAAATTTTTTTTTTTTTTTTTAACTTGGAACACTAATGAAAATAAAATAAAAATATAGTTTTTGGTAATTTGGTAAAAATGTGATCACAAGTTGCCTTGTGAGACTTTATTTACTGAGACTTTAGATTTCTACAACACTTTGAGTCAGCTGTTTTTAAAAGAGTTGTGTTTTTATTGTAATACCTGTAGTGATTTTCCTAAATCTTGCCTCTGACACATGCCTGCCGTATAATAACAATTAATAAAGACTAACTGAAACTAATACAAACTAGACCAATTTTCAAACAATAAAAAGGAAACTAACCATAACTACTATCAAATTAAAACCAAAATGTCAAAACTAAATAAAAATAAAGACTAATCAGAAAATACAAAACTTTAATAACTCTGGTATGTGGTCCAGTAAGGTAAAAAGAGTGTCCAAAGCATCATCACTATGTATGTTTACTGGCTTTTAAGTGTGTCTCTGTTCATCAGGCCCAGGCAAGTACAACCCAAGTGTGAAATCTGCTCCAAAGTTGGCACTGATGTCCTCCAAAGAAGATCGATTCAAAGTCCCCAAGAACATCAGCCCAGGACCTGACACTTATTGGGTAACAGTACAAAAAGATCTATTAATGTTTCAGCCTTGTAAAACATCCTCACTTTGTACCGTACTCCCAGTGTGCTCGGCTGAACTAAAGTACAGGTAGGTCTACAATTTGATGCAGTTTTTGTAGTTTTGCCTCTGTATACCACCGCAGTGGATTTAAAATCAAACAATTATATGAGTGACGTGGAGACTTTAATTCAAGGATTTAACAAAGTTACATTACAGACATTTAATACACGTTATACATTTGATGAATTCGTGAAGACATCTCTTGATTGTGACTCTGACAGTGATACTCTTACCTCCTTAAGAGTGTTCTTGACTCGTTCTAGGTGTTTTAAAGAAATAACTCTGTTGTCATGCACTTTATTTGTGTGGTCTTTTGGGTCTTTTGGTGTTGATGAGTTGGCTGGTGCATTCCTGTTTTACCACATTGTTAATTTTGCCACGACTACAGATTTTGCTCTCACTAACGATGGCATCTCTCACTGGCATATCATTGAAATACAAATTCCACAGTTGAATCAACTTCAAATATTCTATCTGCTTCATTTGTCATGAAATCACACGTCAACCAGGCTCACCTGGCCATGAAACTGCTTGTCAGTCAATTGTCGAATAAACTTTTAGCCTGTGAAAATGGGGGACTGTGTATAATAATGTCTAAAGTCCTAAACAGTAAATGCTACATATTTGTGAAAACCCTTGAATTAAAGCTGAATCACATATTGAAATCCACTGTTGTGTCGTACGGATGCAAAAAACAACAAAAACTGCATCTTTTTTCTGACACATTACGGACCTAAATTTAAGTAGTGTGTGTGAGTATTGTGCAAATGCACGCTGGGTTTTTAGCATATATGGACACAGAGGTTGCTTTTTGTGTGTCTCGTGTAGACCTGAGATGTAATACCCAGAACGTCTGACACTACTTGAGTTGTAATCCCCGGAGAATCTATCACATTTCTCACAGTGACCTTGAGCTGTGCGGAAGAAATTGATTGCTTAGGAAAAAAAATAGAAAAAAGAAAAACAAATCCAAACTTCAATATCTTTCCTTGGCTGATGTGCTTTTCTGCACAAGGCAGGTTTTCAATTTGTGGGGGACTTTATTCTTAATTGACATACCTGGTTAAATTAAACTGGGTAAAAATAGATGCCTTTTATTAAGTGTAATGTCGTTTAATGCAGCCACCACAGAGGACTGACAGAGACAAATGCACTTCATGACTGAAGCATAATGTAGCTGTAATGAAACTTAACCAGAGCATAATCATTCTCTGCTTTGTTTTAGTGCGTTTTAATAGAAATTACAGCTTCTGGTTTCCTCTGATGGTAAATGTGTGTGAGTGAGAAGAAAGTGCTAATGTTGCTTCCAGTCCCCTCTGATTTTAACTGGCGAACATCAAAGACAAAACCCGAGTTTTGATTCAAACCTCACTACACAGTTCATCGTCATGTTCATGTCGATGGGTGCGATGTTATCACAGAGCTCTTTTTTTCTCTCCGTCTGCCTGTGTCCCAGTCTGCCTGCTGCCTCTGTGTAGTTTTATCTCTCAGCTTTCTACTGTCTTCTCTTCTGTAGTCTACAGTCTGTCTATTCTCTCCCTGCTTTACCTGTTTTCTAGTTTTACCTGTATCTGTACGATGAAGACTTTTCCTCCTTTGCCCTTCAAAAGCATGTAGGAAATTTGCCTCAAAGGTGTTTTGACATGACACGGACACAATTTTAGTTCAATTAACAGCATCAAATTTTAGCACATTAGCAAAATGTGATAAATGTATCAGCACAGTAGTGGTGAGATGTCTCAGATAATTAAAGCAGCATTGCAGGCCTAATTGAATATGACTGGCACTGGTGAATTTATCCACCTGACTGATAATGCCAATCAGGCAGCAAACCACAAATTAAAAGTAACTGGTAACTGCACAGTGTATAATGCGCCAGAAAGAGCAGAAACGGCAATAGCGAGGGGAAGACTTGTTCCAAGTAAACAATGGATAACAAAGCGAGTGTAAACTTCAAAAGAATATGCTTTGCACATCCTTTATGAAAAACGACGATCACTCCATGTTTGTCAGACCTCAGGATAGTCACAGTGCATTTGATAAACAATGCTTATTGTACTCATACCTTTAGTTAGTTTATGAGAAAACTCCACAGGGCTCAGTCAGGGTTCAGTAGAGAGAGATAACCAATAGAAGCTCAACTGTCCTTATGTATTCTAATATACCAGATGGATCTCTAGAGTCTTCAATCTGTTTTTCCTTTGTCTCCAGCATAATTTAGAGTTTCTCCCATTCTCTGTGCAGTTTATATCATCATTTCAGCAACATGTCTTGGCATGTGAGTATTTGTCTCCTCACAGGATTTCTAAACATGCACGTTTTCCCACAAGGCTTTATATAAAGGTTTGATATGTATTATCATGCTTATTTTATCTTTATTGCATGAAGAATTAGGTCAGAGTCAGAAGCCTTAATAACCGATCAGTCATATTAGAGTTAAAATAGCAACCTCATTGTGACTAGATTTTGTTGGGTTTTTTTTTGCATTTGACAACCGATTACAAGTAGTTGTGGTGACCGCTCTCTCAATGACAATCGGTCTCTTTGCTTTATTTCTTTCTCTTATAAGAGCGAGGTGTATCTGTGGGTTTTTTCCACTGTCAGTAGTTAGTAAAACTGTTGAAAAATCTGATATAATCCTCCTCCCACCTCAACCTGTCCTATCTTCATCCTTTCTCCCCCTAAGGGTTGAGTGGTAAAAGTTGTATTGAACTGAGATCCGCATTGAGTGTTTGTCTGCAGCTACTTTAACCATCACAGAGAGCTTTAAAGATGGTAGATAATTGTCTCAAAGTAAGAGTAAATTGGTTTTGCTAAACTTTGTAGCAGTGTAGTTACATGATTAGATCTTCAATATCAGCTAATAATGCTCTCTGAAGAAGTGAGCTGCAGATGAGTAAATTAGGCCCTAAGTTCTGCTCCACTGGCTGCCCAAGAGCTCCTAGAGCATAATTTGTATCTTTCGTCTGTCCAAGTATATTCTTCATTTGGGTGTACCAGTTACTCCTGCACTCCAGGGGCATGCATGATAGGTCAGTTTTTTTTTTTGTAGGTGTAAATGGCTTTCTCTTGCAATGTGGTGACCTCTCCAGTGTGCTAAATGTGGGCTTCAAGAGGCTCAATCCCACCTTAAGCAGCAGAAGAACATATGTTGCAAACCTGGCAGTCACTTCTAAGATGAGCTAATACAATTTGTTAAACTAGATGTGGCATTTCAGATTACTCATGATGCCTCTTACCAGAAGCACTGCAAACTGTTTTGCAAGTACTTTTATTTTCAACCTTCTTGTGATCTAAATAATTTTAGATGTCCATCTGGTATTCATATATATATATATGTATAATGAAGTAAAAGCCCCATACCAGAACATAATAAAGGATTTCAGTCATGGGCTATAGACTGATTCTACTGCATTGTACATCATCATATGGCTCCGTTTAGCTTGAGGAAGTCAAGTTCCTTTTTAATAGCGAAATGCAAGTTTAAGCTCGCTGCTCAGCAATTAGCAGTGTAACTGTGATTCTATATGACACCACGGGCCATGCAGCGTTAAATATAGTATGAAGTGGAGCAGAGAGGGAGATAAATAAGTGCTTGTAGAAGATGAGCAGGCAGAGTGTAGCATGGTAGTAATGAGAAGGAGGCAGGGAGGGGTGAGAGAGAAAGGGGAGACGGCGGTAGAGGTGAGTCGGTGCTGAAAAGGTGGTGAAAATGCGTGGAGGAAGAGGAGCAGAGAGACAGAAAGCAGAAAATTGAGCTGCTGAAGAGGGTAGTTAAATTCAACAGCTGGAAATGTGTTCTGAGCGTCTGAAATCTGAAGCAGACTTTTCATGTAATGGAACAGTAGCTATTTCGGCATAAGTGTGTGCATGATCATTCATCCATACGTGTGCATAATGTCACAAAGCTATCTACTTGAGCAGCATTTGTCCACTGTGAAGGTTCATTTAGAGTTTCCATTAAATGCACTATGTGAGGTACCTGCTTGAGTAGGCTTGATTACCTTTCTCACTCATACAGTAACACTGTTCTTAGTGGCTGAGCTTCATTTAACAGAGAGAAAAGTGTGGATGGAATATGGAAATGTAAAATGACTTTGGGAACGGATGTCGAGCAGGAACAAATATTAATTAAATGCTGTAGTCTTTAATGGTATTTATATGCTGGACGAGTACAAAGCACATACTAAGGCAAGAAAAGAAGAAACTTAAGTTTATTAATTTGAAATAAAAAAAGAAAGAATTGGTAGTTTAATAATTGTAGAGTATATTTTTGACAATACTCTCAGCACTTTGTGCAGCACATGAAGCAGAGCAAAGCTGAGCAGACAGTGGTAACCCCTTAAATTAAAACTTTCAATATCACTCTGCTGTATAAGTATATATACTGTGTGTATATATTGGCACCCTTCATATAAATCTGACTAGAATCTCAGGCTTCTAGTCATTATGATTTAGAACATAAGGTTTTCTTGAAGCAGGCTGACATTTCATGATATGCTTCTCGGTGTGGTGTCTGTGGCTTGTAAGGGCTCTATGTGTGTTTTCATGTTCCTACTTTTAATTCTTGTTGACTTTGGAAAATTTATGTTTTAAAAGAGCTGGAAATTACAGTACAATTTTGAGTTTATTTGACTGTTAATCTGTGAATCTTGACTGTTAATCTGGTGACTATACTTCACCGTGGGTGAAAAGTAAGAAAAGTGAATGTCTGACGGGTGCATTGTAGGAAGGGGTAATAGGTCCCTGCATGGCTCTAAATAGCTATGAGGTCACTGAGGTCTGGTGGTCTTCGGCAAGAAAATGGCATGAATCAGTGTGTGTCACATTAGATGTTTGTTGTTTCATTTTGTTTTTATTTATTAAAGACTCTAAAGGAATTCTGTGAAGTTGTGGTTTTTACACACAGCATTTATCTTCCATATTTTTATATACAGTGTTGCTCCTGCAAAAAGAGGCAGCTGTACAAAATAAAGTTCTTTAAAATCCCTGGTTTTGATGGCATGCACCTCTAGGACCTTCTCTAGCTTTTTCTACTGGTCAGTGGAGCACAGGGGCTACGTCTTAAATAGAGAAAAAATCCTCCCAAACTTCTAAAGCCTGATTACGGTCTTGGTCCTTGTCTCCCACTCTTTGGCTGGATCAGAAGCTATTTTGGTACCTGGCATTCATTTTGTTCTCAGTCTTGTAAAGTTTTCCTGAATAGCTCTTGCAGGGTTGTTATGCACAGACCTTGTGGACGTTCCATCTACACTTTGTGCCAAACAGAATGACAGACTCAAAAGTTGTATAACCGGTTCGTTGGCCGACTGAAGTACTGGTAAATATGAGCTGCTTATGAAAAGCAATATGATTCTCTTGCATCTATTGTTTCGCTGGATTGTGTGTTGCAAATGCTTGCATTCCTTCACTGTGTGGGGCAGGTGCTGTGTGTGTGTTATAGGGATGACTGTGCATCCTGCACTCCTTCGTCTGTGCTCATGGGTGTGCTTGAATGTGTCTTCATACATACCAAGTAACATAATCACCACCACCAATTACCAACCTGCAATTTTCCCCTTTACCTTCTCCCCTCTTTGACCTATTGAAGCATCCCATAATCTCCCTCATCATTGCCATGCCAATGGTGTCGTCACTTCCAAGGGCTCTTCCCCTATCTCTTCGACCTACCCAGTAACCCCGAGGGTGACCTGGAGTTGAACCTGCAACCCTTTTCCCATTAGGATCAATACTGAGATCTGAGCCGTGCCGCCAGTGTTCTCAAATCCTGCTGCAGCTCCTCTGGCATACTGATGTGTGTGTGTCCGTGTGTGCACGTACGTGCTCAGAGGTTATATGGAGGTAGTGTGGGGGGGGGGGGGGGGGGGGGGGGGGGGGGGGGGGGGGGGGGGGGGGGGGGGGGGGGGGGGGGGGGGGGGGGGGGGGGGGGGGGGGGGGGGTGAGAGAGAGCGAGTGAGAGAGAGCTTTACAGAAAAAGCTCGGCAGTACCTGAGTTGGACAGTTGATGAAGTGTGTGTGTACATAGAGCATATATATGTCTGTATGTCTGTGGGTTTTTTTGTGAGGTGATTGTAAGGGCAGACTTTGAAGTGAATGTAGTGTTTTGTTTAGTTTTTTCCCCTGTAAGACTTCTTCCCCCCCACATTCCCATGATAAGAGCAGGGACTAATAGACTGATTTTTTTGAGTCATGTTTGTGATTTTAACTTTAATGACCCCTCACTCTAGAAGCGTATCAGAAATAATTAAGCCCTTATGATAATTATTTAATTTTAAATTATTTGGGCCTCATATTATTGGATCTGTTACCAATCCATGGCAGGACTGAATAAATAACATATATTATTTATTATAAAATTGCTTCAAACATTGGTTAAGCTTCGTCAAGAAATTAATAAGTGGGTTTTCTCTGTGTTAAAAGACTCCACAAAACCTTAGTCAGCAGGATCACACACTGTGAGTGAATGCACTGATCTACATTCATCTAGATTAAATCCAGGGTGGAAAACGTTAAGAACACTTCATTACTCCTGTTTTAAAGTCAAATGACAATCACCCATGAGTCCTTAATTTATTGCAGTGGCCTCCAGTTATTCATTTATACATGAATTGTTTTTTGTTTGGTTAATTTTCTATTACTTGTGTTTCCCTTTTTATAAAGATTTAGTGCTGTGCAAAAGTCTTTGAGTCACATATCATTCTTTAGGATTTTATTTGAAAAGATCCAGACTTCAAAGTAATCTTCAGCATTATTCGAGGCTTTCTGAAGGTCTTTTAAAGATTTTCTTTGACATTGGCTGCGTTTTCACTCATTTTTAGTCCAGTCCTGTGTCTTTTGAGAAGAATGTTTTTTTTCTCTTTCTGTTAAGCCACTTAACACTGACCTATGAATTAGGTCAGAATACTTTACTGATTACTTTTTCAAAAGTAATTAGTTCATTTATTACTTAGTTACTTTTAAAAAACTTGATACACAACCTGAATACGTAATAAAGCAATAGACCATTTAGCCTAATTCTATTTTTTCTGCATAATCAAATGGAAAAAGTCTCTTTTTAAAACTTGTTTTATTAGTTTTGATCTTTTAACGTTATGCACATTGGATCAAGCAAAACTTGAATTATATGCAACATTCTCTGACTGGAAGAAATTTGTTTAACATTTAAACCTATTTTCTGCATATTCCAGCATATCAAATACAAATATTTTTTTGTGTTTACACTCTTTCAAATAGATGCAAGTAAAACACAGCAATAAATAAAATCAAAGCTTCAGCAGCACTAAGTCCTGGCACTCTTAAGTCTATTTTCACCTGTTTAGCAGGAGTGGGGGCTGCGGAGCTTTGCCCGGTCATGTCATTGGGGGGATCTGGGGGTTTCTCTGTGAATTTCACATTCCCGTGGCAGCGTGGTCGGTGCTTGCTCAGATTTGAAGTTAATTTTTTTTTCTTTTTTCTGTAGAAAGAAGTTTTCTTCCCATGCAGAGTGTACAGCGGAAGCTAATGTTTTTGCCACTTTTTAACAAATCAAACTTAAAGTAATGTCAGTACTTCTAAGCTTTAAACGCTGCATGGTCGTACTCTCTCCCACACTCTATATTATCCATTGTTGATCTACACACGCCTAGTGCTGCCACGGACGTCGCACGCGCTTACGTCATTGTCAAAAACAAAATCATGGTTTAGTAACGCAGCACGCTTATAGGAAAGTAACAGTAATCTGACTACTTTTTTTTGCAATAGTAATCCCTAACTTTACTCGTCACTTGAAAAAAAGTAATCAGATTACAGTAACACGTTACTGCCCATCTCTCTTGACCACAGCCTCATCAGAAATGGTGTCAATAGTAATGTGGCTGTCAAGAAGCCCTGTCAAGGTCTTCAGAGTAATGAATCCAAATTTAAACTATTCATAAAGACTGAAAAAAGCTTGCCTAAGATAGTTCAGGCTATGAGAATAACGGTGGTCATACCAAATATTGGCTTTCATCAAGCTCATTAGAATTATACAAACTTTTGGCTTTATAACCGATATTTCCAGGTATGCTTGCACATGTAATAATAAATTGCTCCACCTATTTCCTAGCAAAATATAAAGAAATGAGGGGTGGCTCAAGACCACCCCTTTAACTTTTCATCATCATTCATTGTCCCTCTTCTCTGATTTGTTTATGTCTCTGTAGTTGAGTCCAAGTATTATGAACACACTACTGAAGGGCACCTTCAATGTGACGCTCAACAACCCTCTGAGTCCTTGCTGCTCCTCCCGTGTGGCTGATGGGCCTTTAACAGCCGACAAGGCCATTAAAGCAGTCGCACCGAACACCTTTATTGCCACCAGCAGTTCATAGAGCTCTTTGTGGGTCAGAGTTTAGAGATGAAAGGTTAGTGGGGGAAAAGGTCAGCCCTCAGGTCATTACATTTAAATTCATATTCTGAGAAAAGTTGATTTTTCATGAATATTGATGTTATGTTAATTTTGTTTGAATATATAATAGATAACAAGTGAGTAAAGTTACAGTTTAATAACTGAAGACGAGGTAAGTTTGTTAAAGTAATGACATAAATGTGAAATTGCAATATGTATTGTGATTCAGTATGAGGCTTCAGGAGGTTTTTAGACTAATTGTGAGAGTGACAGTAATATTTTTATATGTTGTACGAGTGCATTTCATTATGCATTTGGTGTCGTTTTTACTCCCAGCCACTTTTTGAAAGCTTATGTCTGCAATCTGTCCAAGCTGTTTGTTTTACTGTGTGTGATGTTTGTGTTTGAGTGTGTGTCTAAGCCCAAAATGGGCTATCAAATAACAGAGAAGTTCCCTAGAGCTGTTGTTCTGGTAATAGGTTTCAGTTTTTCAAGTGCTAGAAATTGCCCTCAGAGTAAATTACAGTTCATTTAAGCTAATTATAACAGCCAGTATCTTTTTAAACATCAAATTTACAGTGCATAATGCTGACTGATTAACATATTTGTTTTTCCTTAATGTTTTAGGCAGCACTTTGGAAGAAGATG
This sequence comes from Pelvicachromis taeniatus, assembly GCA_015108175.1. Classification (NCBI taxonomy): domain Eukaryota; kingdom Metazoa; phylum Chordata; class Actinopteri; order Cichliformes; family Cichlidae; genus Pelvicachromis; species Pelvicachromis taeniatus. The sequence continues at coordinate 34,293 of VURO01019567.1, forward strand.
ACTTTGCATTATTGTCACAGAGTGAATATACTGTATACCTACTATGAAAATATCATTTGAAATTGACTGTTGTTGATTATTTCCCCCTGTATAAACCACTTTGCATATCAGTAACATTTATAAAGGCATTCATATGATAATGCTTCAAATCTTTTGTTAACTTGTTATTAGTCCATAGGGTGTGCTATTGTCTTAAATCAAGCATCAAAAGATCTAATCTGACATAAATGAGTCAAATATTAAACATGTTGTGAAGGTTTTGCTACACTACTTTGTTTCTTGTTAGAGTTAATGACAGTAAAGCTGGATGAATGCTAGCACAGATCACACCCCTGATGCGGTGTACACACAGGAAAAGACAAATGGCGATGTAGCAACTAGAGAAACGCCAATAAAATCTAATGACTTGTGTAGATGACAGTCAATGCAACTGCTGGTGACCCTAAGTGGGCGGGTACTGAGTAAAACTAATCTGGACTTTGAGGCAAGTGATTGAAGTAATCAATGGGAGTGGAGGAGACTGCTGACTGATGTACGACGGTGTGGGAAATACACAAGAGAGTTGCCTACTAAACCAGAAGCTGACCCACAGTTAAAGCGCTGGGCGAGCAGACTGCTTCATATATGATTAAGCTTTCAACTCACACATGATGTGTCTTAAGGTCATGAGAAGCTACTCCTTAGTTAATGCCAATAAACCACCATTCCTATAAATTCATATAAATTTGTTGCCATACATTATTGCTTAACATGCATAAATCATGAAGCAAGTATTATGTATATTTGCAATGACTGCCAAAGAAACAAGTGTGAAAGTGACACAGATGTATCTTGTGTCTTCGCATTGATGCACACATACACATTCTGCACAACGGAAACATCTAAACCAATAGCAGCAGCTGCATGTAAAACTATATTCTCCTGGTAAATACAAGACTGCAGCTTATCTACAGTGGATTTACCTGGTGTTGTACACTCGGTTTTACTAATGACGCAGAGAGCTGATGTTTGAGCATGAAATATTAAGCGTACTCGCTGTTGTGCTTTGATATACCTAAAAGTGGAGACGGGCTGAAGAGTCGAGAAGAGGATATAGAGAAAAGCTGTGTGGCACTGCGATGGGAAAAAAAAGAAATAGTTAAAGAAACAGTTTGATGTTGCTGGAGAGCACTTATTTGCCGTCGTGCGTTTGCCGAGGGAAAGGCACGACTTTCATATGTCTGTGAAATATAGGGCTTCAGCTGACCAGCCACTTTTCTCTCTGCTGGGAGTGTCTTCTTATTCAGACTGCTGAAACCTTCAGCAGCAGTCTGACAACACTTTCTCAAATCAAGGACGTTTTTTCATTCGACGTGTTAGAGACTTCAAGCCTGCTTAAAAGTTCCTGACCTTGTGTAGGTAAGATGGGTGGATGTGATGAGGTGATAGAAGTTCGTGATGCTGGATAAACTACTTTTACTGGCAGTTACTACTGAAGGGTGTAGATTTATGTCTCTTTCCTCCGCTGATTGCTCGACATAAATCAGCTACTCATGGTTGTGTGAGTTCTTCCTCACTTTCAGACAAAGTTAACAACAATAAGTGTTTTAATAATCTGCAGTAGAAGCACGGGTGACACTTTGCGTGCAGATCTTGTTGCCAGGATTCAGTTTGGCCATCTATTTAAAACAAAAATAAAAACCTTTCCATCAAATGACTCAAACCACCCACTCCCCCTTTACTGTGTGGGATGTCTCTTTGCCCTGCCGTGTTCAAAATGTTTCTCTGAACATTCAGAGTAACAGGTTGGACTGAGCACCATGTCTCTGATTGTTCCTGTGGGCCTTTTAGCCTAATGAGGTGTTTACCCCCTATCATTATTCAGCTGGGAGCGGAGCAGAGGGAGATGGGGGAGGAAATAGGAGGGGGAGGAGAAGGTAGAGAGAGGGAGGTGAGATGTAAAGTAAAACCAAGACACAGGGAAGCATAAAAGAGGACAGGGTTGAAAGAAAGGAGTCCAGTGGAACATGGAGAAACCCCCCGCCCCAAAAAACCCATTGTATACGGGCAGAGGGAAGATCAGAGAGAAATGGAGAGCCAGAGGAAGAAAAAAGGCGGAGAGGAAGGGGAAAGAGCGTGGTGTTATTTATGCCTCCCTTGGCACTCGTTTTTACCTTTTTTCCCCCTGCGAGCTGTTTTACATCGGCGATCTAATTAAATCAAATAAATCACAGCACGCGCGCACACACATACACAAGCACGCACACACAGCCGCAAACTGTCCCTCCTGATTCTGGGATCATGAACATCTCCTTCCCATACACCCTCCGAATAAATCTCGATTATGGTGCATTACACGGCACATCATTCATGTTGTTTATAGGTCTAAAATATGCAAACAGACCAGGGGCATAAAAGTGATCGATGCACAAATGGGTTCTTTTTTCTCTTCAGTTTACATCTCTCACACAGCACCAAGCACTGTCACTTACACATGTCTTTTGTGGGATGAAGAAATATTGTATTGTGTCCTTATGCTGTGTCCTCATGGTGGCTATTTATTGTCTTTGGAAGACAAATGCATTTTTACTACCTCATTTACTCAGGCACCATCTCTCCTTGTGAGCCCTTATTAAATATAATTAACTGTGCCAAACCTTGAAACTGTCCCTGACAGATCTCTTGATAATTGTAAAATGGAGGTAAGTTAATGGGTGCTTTTACTGGTTACTTTTGTACATGAAATGTATTGGAGAAAAAAAGACACGAAAAAACTAAACTAACAGCTGCTAAAGCTTTCTTTCCCAGAAATAACTGCTTCAGGGAAATAATTGTTTGGGCATATGTTGTCCAAATATGTTAGCAAATGTATAATTTTTTGGCTAAACCAAGCATAAAATTAACATTCATATTCTGTAATAAACATTGTTATTTAGTGAAGGCATTTCAACATTTCAAAAAAGGCAAAACTGCACAACTTACTGAATAAGTTTTCCCAGGATTTCATTGGATTATTCAGAATGAAACCAGCATTCACTATGTTATTAATTGTAACTTACAAAATGTGTATTTCAACGTGTTTAAGTGCTTGTAAGCTTTGGTGTATCATTAAACTCCATTTTAGTTAATTAACATAGTCCTAATAGATTTTATTGCTATGATGTAAACACACATTTTTATGATCTTTTAGAGGCTTTCCATCTCATCCACACTTGTCACTGAATTTTAACACAATTATATACTGAAATATATTGAAAGTAGAGTGTACTGACTCCAACTATTGCTGTTTTGATGCTTTTCCCCCCTATTGTGATTGAGCCCGAGTTACTGCATGCTAAAATATTTCTTTTAAGGCCACAAAAACTCACCAGAAGTCAAACTAGTTTGATCAATTATCAATTATCAGATGACTTTACCTCTCCCTTTGTCAATGCATGCAAATCTAACGCTGCAATTGTCGTGTGATGACAGCTACGCGCTCGGAAACACGGCTTGGTGGAATGCCAGCTTAGCCGGTGACTTTAATTAAAGAAGATGTACAGTAGTCCAGAGGAATCAATGTGCAGGTTAACAAGCGCTGACAAGGGCAGAATAGACTGTGAGGCTTTATTAAGATACAGTGAGAAGAACGAGACAGGGCTACGTTCTGTGGTAGTCACTTCTGAACTCCTCTCTCTTTTCTCTACCCACCTGCTGTGGGTGATTCTTGTCTTAAAGTAGCACAAACTGACAGATAAGGGATATTTCTTTTTTCTTCTTAATTTTTTTTGAGCTGTCAAGCAGCTGCTAGATACTGCTTCTTGAGACATTACATTTTTACCAAACAATTAACCTCTCGAGAGTGAGAACTCACTTATTGTTCTTGGATTACATTGAAAATACCGTCTTGACTACGCTTCTGTGGCTGTAAGTATTCTGGTACACTAGCCTCTGTAAAGCTTTTAATGCCTTTAGCGTTTCTTTCTCTCTTTGCCATCATCCACTGAATATAAAAAGTTGTCATGATCTCCCAGTGTTGTTGCAGGTGCGTGGAGCTTTCTTCAGATTGATTAAAAATGCAGATGTGATTCACACAGTACTAAAAACTAGCTGGCCCCACCACCACCATCACCACCACCCCTCCAAAAAATCAACAGCTTCAATCAAAATATATTTAGTTTATTACTTCTCCCAAATCTCTGCAGCTCCTTCCCTCAGTCCTTCACACTGACGTAATCTCTGAGTCATGCCATCAACTTTTTTTCCCCTCTCCCCAGCACCTCTCACTCTGTCTCATCACTTGCAAATCACTAATTAATACATTTGTGTCTGAGAACTGTCTCCTTTATTTGCTGAAGTTGTCAACTCTGTTTTTTTAAACACTTGGCTTCTCATATTAGAACAGTATTATACTGTAACTACAGTATTGATACTGATACACTCATCAGCTTCAGTAAGACTATATGGTGCTTTGTTTCTGCTGTATTAGCAGTACTTTTTCATTAGCACGTTTTCTCCAGGAGAAGCTACATATAACTATTACTTCATTGATGTAAAGAACTTTACACTTTACACACAACATACTTAAGCTCAGCTGCTAAACAGCCAAACTCTTAGCTTTAGTTGATTGCATGAAGAAGGTTGTTTCACTTATTTACATGTTCAGGCTTTTAAAAACAGTAGAGGATACTAGCCTTACATTGGTCACACAGTTTTATTGAAATGATGATCACAGAAGTTCTTTAATAACTGTAATACATAAAAACTCTGCCTTGCTTTTGTTTATTTGACTGCCAACTCCACCTACATAATGAGGAGCTAAGCAGCCAAACTTGACACACAGGTTCATCATTGGCGACTGAATGTTCTTATCTATAGTAGATATTAAGATGTCATCATCATCACCCTGTAGCAGCGAGCTAAAATGAGCAGTTTTTGACATTTATGTAACTATGACAACTATAAAAGCAGTATATCAATTTTATTTCACAGCAGCAAAATCTAATTTAAGTCCACAAAACTTCATTTCCACCTGGCAACCACCTAGCAACGGGTTAAACTAGTATATGCCCATGCTACAATATTATCTGGGCTATTTATTGTGTTGGCATGAATGCAAAAGATCATTTTATTTATTAACAAAATAAGTGGAATTTAAATCAATGGCCGATTCTTCTCAGGTTATTCTCCTTGTTTTTTTGTTTTTTGAATAACATCAAGGTGTGAGCCATTTCTTTTTGCAATATGCAAGTTGGGTCAGATTAGCTTATGTTTGATGTGACACTACATCAATAAGCCTTTTCTCCAGCTGTGTAATTATTTTAATCATTATCAAAGCAGTATCACATTATTGTTACATCTCCTGATGCACTGATTCACTGTTGCACAGCTTTTAAGTTCTATGGCCACATTACCATGTGTATGGAGCATTAGTTAACATTTGACTGAGAGTAAGTGGGCTAATGCAGGTTAGATTAGTTCTGTAAGACAAATCTGAAGACTATGAATTCAAAATATTCTTATTGATTTTCTGTACAGCACGTATCGCTGAGCTGTTATTGACTACGTATGTTAGCACTTTTACTAGACAGGTCCACTTGCTGCTTGTGAAAAATTCCAAGCTGTGCAGTATGTGGGCTTTAAAGGTTATCTGTGTTTGACGAGTATATTATATGGCTGCGTGTGCAAGCATGTTCTTAATACACTTGTGGATATTTTTCTAATGTTTGCATTTAGATGTATGATTTGCCTTTGAGCACGGATTCATACCCTAAGAGTCTGAGCTGTGTAGCAGAGTATATTTTTGTATGAATGTTTGCAATGAATATATGAAGTGTATAGCAATTCTAATGCAATCAGTGCAACAGCTTGTTCATAATTTATATTTTTACAAAGATAACTTTCAGTCTTGACTGAGACTATCAGAGAGATATTGATTTAACTTACTTGGTCGCGTTATATAAGACCATGCTAATACTGGGTAGGACTCTCAAATAGCCTCACTTTCTCTTCTCAGTAATGCATAATTACAGATTACAGATACAGCAATCTGGTATAGAATTATGATCACTGACAGGTGAAGTGAATAATGCTTCTCTTTATCATGGCACTTGTTAGTGGTGGTATATTAAGATGCAAGTGAATATTTTGTTCTCAAAGTTGATGCGTAAACAGGAAAAATAGGCAAGCGTAAAGATTTAGACGAGTTTGACAAGGGCCAAATTTTGCGGTCTGTATCTATTAAAAGTGGTCCAAAGAAGGAACAGTAGTGACCCAGTGACAAGGTCATAGGTGGAATAGGCTCAGTAATGACCTTGGGGAGAGAAGGCTGTCCCATGTGGTCCAATCCAACAGGATCCAACAGCAATTTGTAGGTCAAATTGCTGGAAACCTTCATGTTGGTTCTGAAAGAAAAGTGCCAGAATACTCAGTGCATCACAGTTTCACGCGTATGCGAAACCCCCCGTCCGTTGCCTAAAGTACCAACAGTGGCCCATGAGACCGTGACGCTGGCCTTGTCTGGTGAATCATGTTTACTTTTACATCACGTGGATGGTCGGGTGTATCTGAATTGCTTAACTGCGAAACACCTGGCACAAGGATGCACTGATGGGAAGAAAGCGAGCCGGTGGTAACAGTGTGATGGTTTGAGCAATGTTCTGCTGGGAACCTTAGGTCCTGCCATCCATGTGGATGCTACTTTAACAAGTACCGCCTACCTAAGCATTATTACAGACCACGTACATCCTTTTATGGAAACGGTATTCCCTGATGGCTGTTATCTCTTTCAGCAGGACAATGTGCCCAGCTACAAAGCAAAAATGGTTCAAGAATGGTTTGATTAGCACAACAAAAAGTTTGTGGTGTTGACTTGGCCTCCAAATTCCCAGATCTCAATCAAATCAAGCATCTGTGGGATGTGCTGGAAAAACAAGCCTGATCCATGGAGGACTTAAAGGATCTGTTGCTAACATCTTGGTGCCAGAAAGTACAGAAAACCTTCAGGGGTCTAATGTAGTCCATGCCTCGACGGGTAAGGGCTGTGTTGGCAGCAAAAGGGGACCAACACAATATTAGGCAAGTGGTCATAACATTAATGCTGCTAATATCCCATTCTGCCACAACTAGATGAGTCGACACACATACACACATGCACGCACACTATGGTATAATATTCATCACACATACTCGTATAGTATAGGATAAGGATGTGGAAGTACAAAAAGTCACACCTTATGTCCTCTCTTGCAATACACCTAAAACAGAAGCTTTTAGCATTCCTGATGCATGGAGAGCTCAGAGCACCTTATTAGGATACATACAAAAAATAAATAAAAATCATGTTGTTTATTATTCTTCCTATCCTCTTCATCCTGGAGTGGAATATAATGTCACAACAAGTTCCCTCCATTTAACCCATGCCACATCCTGAGCTGGACCCCAGGTGTACTCCATCTCCTGTAACCTCCTACAGCTATGCCCAGCATAGTAATTCACAATGCAGTAGAAGTCATCTACTGTAGATGGGACTACCACACAGAAGGTTTTGGCAGGCATTAATGTGTCCACGGACAGGTTTTTTTTTTTCCAGTCATAACACTTTGCCAGTCTGTGTTTAACATCGCAGTGAGTTTGAATAGTGGTGTGGTTCAGAAACTTAGTGGTGTTGCGGATAGTGTGAGACTATCACAAGGTGGACTTTAGTTTCCTATTACATTAGTTCATTTTGTGAAGTTGTGAAAGTAATGCTGAGATGTTGTTATATGTAAGTGTTTTGTTTGCATTCGAGCACTTTGGATGTGAGAATTGCGGTCGCTGAGCTGATTGAAAATAAAGAAACCGAGAGTGTGAAATTGCATGCGCACATATTGTGTTTGTGCAAGCTTTTTGTGACTACTTCATGAATGCCTGTGAGCTTCCTTTGTTGTGCATATGTGACAGAGAAGATAATAAAGAACGGCTGCCTCCATTTCTGCGTGTTGGCAGATGCTGGGAAAATGTGTTCTTGTCACACACCAAGCTTTTTCACTGTGTGCGTGCGTGTGTATGTGTGTGTGTGTGTGTGTGGGGGGCTGTTGGGGTGGTAGACCGTGTGTGTGTTATTGTGACATATTGAATGTATCCCTGAGCTCTGTTCACTCCAGTGCAGTGGGGCCTGTTGGCCACTCATCTATCTTCCTGGTCTTCGCTGTTGGCTACGGTGATCCTGATTGGCACTCATTACCAAACCCCGGTGGGAGCACACGCCTCATTGGTTCAGAGCAGATTTGAGGGTGGGTTGAAAATGAAGGCTAAAGAAGTGTGTGTGTGTGTGTGTGTGTCTGTGTGAGGATTTATTGATGAGACTGAAGTGTACTCTGGCTGATGTGTCACTTTGGCATGATTCATGAACTTGGAGATGTTTGAAGAAATGACAAATGTTCTTGTGTGCAGTTTTGTGCTGTTTGCTTACATGTATTTACCTCCCTGTTTGTGTTTGTGAAGCTCTGAACGGTGTGACTGTATGCATTAGCCCACGTACGTATGTAGGTGTGTGTGTGTGTGTGGTCTGGGTGTGCCTCTCATCATGCCTTTTTAAGTAGCGGGGCACTTTAAATGGAAATGTACTTGACATTTAGGAGGAGATGCAATCAGCGCCCATTAGAAAGCAGCTGATTTCCTGCTCAGCACTCTCTCACTGACATTGCTCTCTCTTTCCTTCCTCCTGCTACTCTCTTCTTTTCCATCTTACCACAGTATATCATTTCTTTTTCAGACTTTTTGATTTATTTCCATTTCTTCGACATTCGGCTGACTGGCCCTTCTCTCTCCCTTTCAATCTAATTTACCTGTACGCCCTTCACTCCTCCTCCTCCTTTGTCTCTCCCCATCAGGGCATTGTAGTTCAAGAATAGATGTCTGATTTCATTTCCACATTTTGCTGCGTTCATCTCAGTGCCATTATCAGGGCTCATTCTTGAACAGATTTGTTTGGAACGTTGTCTCATGGCAAATCATGCAAAGTAGAGAATCATAAATATAACAGCACACAAACAAATCTGCGTGATTATTAAAACCGCGGCTCTTCTCATCATTATGTATTATTTTCTAGAATATATGATACAATAAGCTGTTCTGTGTTGTCAAGAATTTCCCTTCCTTTGCATTGTCATTTGTCTGTTGAACTGACTGCGCTGTAGACGTCGACATGCATCTTCTAAATGCAGAGTCTCATTAGAAACAAGCTATTTACTGGTTAAATGGTGCCTAACAGCCTGGTTAAAAGTAAGTGATCAAGTAATTTTTGCAAAGACCGATTGAAACTGAAAGTAAGCAAGCACAGGAAAAGCGTAAGTGAGCAGGGCTGCGACTACTTTTATAATTGATTTTATCATTAAAAATAACCGATTCTTTGTCTGAAAGTGGAAAGAAAACACACACAAAAAAAGCTGCTTACCAGGGTTTAGTTTACAACTTTAATTAACTTGTTGTGCAGACAAGTCCAAAACATAGAAGATGAAACCGGTGAACATTTTTTTTGCCTGAAAAATAGCAACCGATTACCAGAACTGTTTGCTGTGCCGAAAGCAGGTTAAACTTTGCTTTTAATTATATGCTTCTCACATAATGTTTCATTTTAATGCTGCAACTAATGATCATTTTCATTAATCCCTTCATTAAATATCTGTGAGTTGGATGATCGTCTATAGTGTGGGAAAAAAAAAGCTTCTCTAATCTACAGTTGTTCCTTTAATTGCTTTAGTTTCCTTTCCGTCGTCAGTAGTAACCCAAAGCGGCTCAATTTCAAAGATGTAAATGAAGAAAAGCTGCAAATCCTTGCATTTGACAAGCTGCATTGAGACAGCAAAATATTCTTTGTGTATATTTTTTAGTTCTCCAGTTACAAATGTAAGCCCTAGTTTGTTTCTTATACAATTTGTAAGAGGTCGTTCTTTTGCACAGTTGGTTTTTGCAGATATTCTCACTGTAATAATCTGCTTAGTATTGTTATTTTATCTGTTTGTAGTTTCTTGTGCAGTTAACTTTTTCTTGCATATGTTGCTCACATAGACGGCATTGAAAAATACACACAAGCAGTGTTAGCACCAGATGGTTTGCACTGGAGCTGAATTGAAAACTAGGAAATGGTTTTATGGGCAGCACTCACTTTTGTACATGGGACCTATGTCAGGATGTGACCAGCACTCAGGACCGACAGAAAAATCCCCAACACCACTGGCTGAAATGCAGTCCTAAACCATGACGGAGCCTCCACCATTATTTAGAGATGGTTGCTGACATTCACTGGTTTACCCCTTACCTCCACACGTATGAAATTCTCAACAAAAATTAAAAAAATTGGATTGGATAAGACCTCTTGTGACTATTTCTGAGTTCAGTCCTTGTGAAATTTAGCATAGCTCACCCTTTCCTGGTTGGTTTCCTTCCTTAAAAATGGCTCATTCACAGCCATCCTTCTATTGATACTATTTCTGATGAGGCCTCAGCAAATAGCAGCTAGATTAGCTGAAAGGCCACATGGATCTCTAAGGTCTTGTGTCAGGTCACTGGTATTTTGTCAAATTGAATAAAAACAGCATGAACGTTCACTTACGTTCATACTGTTTTTTGTTTTTTTTTAATCTTGGAATGACTCTGTTGGGATGTGTTGCTCCAAACAACATATCTATCCCAAATCAGGCACTTTTTTGTTTACGTTGGAGTCAGACGTTTTTTTTCTCACTCCCATTTATATTATACTTGGGGATTAGCTTTAATTTCAATCAGTGGTTGTTGCCACTTAGCTGTCCAATGTGAGTGTTTTGTTTTTTCACTCTCCTTTTTCATCACGAGACTACAGTTAAAGAATAGGGGTCCAATTTCATTTGTGCACTCATCTGTGTTCATCTCAGTATCATTATCAAAGCGCCTTTTCAAACAGATTTCTACCAGGGTTGCGTGGCCACAAAGATGAGCAAAAACAGTATCCTGATTAGCATATTTCAATCAGCAGTTGCCTTGAATGTGTTAAAAAAAAAATCTCCACAGAAACAAGAGCAGCAACTATATCTTCAGTTTTGCTGCACCCTCCTGTCCTTGCCTTTTATTTTAGGACATGCTGGGAGAAGCCATTTTTAAACATGTCTGTTTATTTTGATGTTTTTAAGGTATATTGATTTGCCTTTCAGAACAACTTCCATCCTCCATCCAGATAAAACGCTCATTTTAGACTTTCAGCTTTAATGACAGATGGGAGTCTTCAGTGAGAATCAAAGTTCATTTTAGTTCACAGTTGGAGTGAAAAGAACAGACAACAGGCATACAAGTTTGCCAAAGGATGCTCAGAAGTCTCTGAATAATAAAAACGATGGTGGGAGAACAAATCATATTAATTAATGATAAACAGCAGAGAGGTGAGCATATGTCAGCATAGCCTGTATTTGTCAGTAAAAGGATCTGAATCATTGTTTGATTTCAGATCATAGGGCAAGGAAGACTTTTATGGAAAGGAAATGAATGCGAGTAGGCGTTAGCAGGAACATCGAGGGCAAATGCACAAGGGTAAAAGATTACAAAAAAACATGAAATATTTGCAAAGTCGGGTCAGTCAATCTGTAGATGGATAGGAAGAAAAGCAACTCTTTTAGCCTCTGAAATAATGGGATTGAGCCAGTGAATAAAAGTGTGCTTTGTAGGCGTGAACTGTGAAGACAAAAGGAAAACATTCAGCAGAGAAAACTTGTAGATTTATTCCTTTGCCAGAGCGTGTGCCGAGGTGGAAGCATGCGATCATTACCAACTGTCTTATCTGTTTAGATGTCTGTCAGCAGGATCATGCAACTCGCAAGCTGAATTTCATAAAACTTGGAGAAGTGGTGCACGGGCCAGGAAAGGATTTTCAGTATATGTTAGAATCACTTTCTTTTAAACTATGAAGTAGGTCAGTGACATCTGCAGAGGATGGCATTTCAAAGTGCCTTTCTGGTTTGAAAGACATTATTTGGACTTGAATGAGGAGGGATGATTCCACTGCCAGCTGCATATTCATCTAGTTGTGATATTGCATCCAAAGCGAGGTTACTGCCATTTTCCGAAGCTGGAGGCAGATTGCCAAATAATTTTAAATTTAAAAAAAAGAAAAAAAAAAAGCAAAGCAACACTACTTGGGAAAAAAATATGAAGTTAATCCAATCGTTCTCCTCATGTGAGATTGATGGACAAAGATGGCATGAAAGGCTGGAAGGCACCAAACAGATTGAACATCAAGTGGATTTTGTTATTTCACATCCAAGCAATGTGGAAGATGTGATTTTCATTTCAACCTTTCTGATTATTTAATTTTTCTGTCAGCAATCAGCCCCCCCACCCAGCTGCACTTATATTTTATCTGTGAACGTGCTTGTGCAATCATGTGACATTGATTTCAGGATTAACAGTAAATAAACACTGCCTTTGCGGCCGTAATTATCAAGCCAGAAGTACTGACATGAACTGCTACATAATTTACATCAGTGTCACAACAATGCACTCTCCAAACCTTGAATTTTGGCAGATGGTGTTTCTGTTTGAAATGCTTTTCATTTCCTCCACTCTGTATCCAAAATTGATATTCCACCACCCAGTGATTCTTGGCTGCTGCTGTTGCGCCGGGGATGAGATGAATGTTGGCTTTCATCTTAAACCAATAAATAAATGAATAGAATTGAACAAAATAAAATAATGAAAGCATTAAATAATAACAGGGACAAAGTTTCATGCAGATTTTGTGATACAACCTCGTGTTGAATTCCTATAATTCTATTTAAAAAAAAAAAATATTTGTGTCTTTGTAAGTATTTTGGCCATGCTTGCCCACCTGATGGCCCAGCAAAACAGACCAGCCACCAGGGCTGTCTCTGGTACCACCTTTGCTTGTTGTGTCTATGTATTCATACTTCTCCTTTCTCTCTGTTAATGGCCACACAGCTATACTTTAGAAAAAGATGCACACTTCTTTAGATTGCCTGATTATGAGCATGCTGCATCATTTGTTAACATGACAGAAACTTAATATTTTCAGTGAACCTGTATGCAAGCTCCATTAATAACAAAGAGGCCATGTGTATTTCTTTATGGAGTGCAGCAGTGTGGCAAATCTGCATTAACTGTGAGAAGACTTACGTCACCTTTTAACCCTCATCCTACCGGCTCGGTGAATAGTGACCAAAACAATGAGTGGTAGAAATGAGCTTCCTCTGACAGGTGGCTTGGCATTCCTTTAGCGATAACGTGAGGAGCTCAGTCATTCAGAAGAGGCTCGAGTAGAGCTGCTTCTTCTTAACATTGGTCTTGGCTCAAGTTCAAGTGGTCTTGGCTTGTGATCAGGATCTCTCCTGGATACCTGCTAGGTGAAGAGTTTTGGGAATCTCCTACCAGGAAGAGGCTCTACAGCAGGTTCAGGACCCACATAAGCAGCAGAAAACAGATGAATGGAAAAGTTGTTTATATATGCATTCAGCTGATACTGGCTAACAACTTTTCAAAATTTGTGGTCACCTAATAATTGTGACGTAAACTCACTTTTTGGTGAAAAAGCCTAACTTTGATGTTTAATTTATGGCATAGCACTGCTGTTCTGTTTGTGTAATTGTTTGCCTGTGCAGTGTCTATGGAAAAGGGTATCCAGCCTATGCAAATATGCTTGTATTGCAGTCCTCCAAAAACGCTACAGCATGTTACACAACCTGAATGATGACAGCGTAGGTCTAACGCTGACTGGTTGAAAAGTGGGCCACAACAGGGAATGGAGTGACAACGACCTTCACCACAAATGGGTGAAATGCAGCTGTGGACACTTTTCATTGTTTTTAATACTCTGTTTCAATTTTTCCCTCTGTGTGTTATTAATCACTCTTCTTCACGGCTGGCAAAGACCAACAACAGGATAAACAAGACCAGCCCGCAGACTGGTTGTCTGTGACACTGTCCTGTTACAGACGACAGTGTCAATATTACAAGACAGCAGCACTGCTTTTGTAGTCCTCTGTAAAGTCCTGCAGAGGAATTTATCCAAAGGTATAAAATAAAGATAAATGATAATATGAAATACTCGCCCACTGGTTGCGGTGCAAACAAAAGTAAATGAATAAGACTTTGTTGTGAAAAACATAAAAAGGCTTTTTGAAGCTATCATGCTGACCTTCATTCAACCAAAATTAAACACGGATCCTTTTTTCTTGTCAGTCCTTGATAAAAATTGCGAGGTGCAGTGCTTTAACTTTTTTAACTTCTAAAGAGGGACACACAAGGAACTGCTCCAGCGGCTGTAAAACAAACCTGCTCTGCAGTTTAGCGGTCGCACAAAATGCAACTTAATTAACTTTAGCTTCATTTGTAAAATTAGTCAGTAAAGCAGCCAGTACACTGAATAATGATGCCTTGAAACTAAAACTATAAAGTTTGTTTTTGGTTTAAATGTTCGTGCTGCTGTTGTAATCAGTTGATCTAGCAGAAAAACAGCAGTTTAAAATAAAAAAAAAAAAGAGGAAGAGGAATAATCAAGGGAAATGACGCACAAAATAAAGAGAATAGACCTAAAAGAGAAACAAACAACAGATGTCAATTAAAATTTTGGCACACTAGTGTTTGTCTGCTGAGACAAACACAGAAGTGATGTTTTTTTTGTTTTTTTATGAGTAATGACTAAATAGGGTTTAATTAAAAGACAACTTGTTTTTGACTTTATGGATTAGAAATGATCAGCTTTTATTACAACTGCAGTCACCGTTTTGGCTGACTACAACATTCATTTAGCTAACAAGACAAGGCATTGATCGAGCATTGACAGCTCATATATAATCCTTAAGACTTAGGATGGTGGACAGGCACAAGGTGGGTTTGAGTCTGTGTGTGTGTGTGTGTGTGTGTTTTGGTGTGTGCACTGCCCTCCTGTATTCTTAGAAAAAGGAGGCATGCCAAAATGCAAAATGGGCACTGCGCACACTTGGCTACTGTGGGTGTAACAGCTCTCTGAATTTTCTATTTTCCATCTCCACTGTAGAGATTTATTAAACGGAACACTCCTAAAAAACAGTGTGTACAGGTGCAAATATTATAACCCACCAAGAAATTTCCATATAAACACAATTTTTACACGAATAATTGCATAGCTATCTAGGCACTATGTTTTACAATGTAGGTTGTAGAGATCTTTGCATCCAGTGTGTGTTATGACAGAGGAGCCACAAGATCATGCAAGAATGAAAGAATTGCATAAAATGACAAGATACACTCTATGCAGTTTCCATCGACTAATGCTGTCCCTGGGTAATAGAGACTCCAGTTGTGGATAATTACTTTGCAAATTACTTTTACCCAGGGCCGATGAGCACACAACTCTAACTTTTATCTAAGCTCCTGTTTAACTTTGGAATGACAGTGGGTGGAGGAATATAACCCCACGGTGGCTTTTATTGCTAATAAATCACACATACTGTAATCTGTGAAAAGCATTACTCTTTTCCTGTATGAAACACATTTTTCAGGATGATAGTCTTTGGAATCTCATAACACTTTTGTTGTTGTTGTATTAACAGAACAAGAATCTGTATTGTTTCTAGGCATATCTATTTTCAGTCTTGCAAAAACGGGCCCATCCTTGGCTGCTAAAAATCTATAAATTCTCTTTTATTTCAAGTAGAAAAAGGAAGCATTTAAAGCAAACACATTTTAAAAAACAAATAACCGTGAAAAATGACCAGTAATTAGTCTTGCATTCATCGAGTGATGTAGTGGAAAGGCTTTTCCTATCTACAGCTGAGCACCAGCACACTTGCATGATAGTGGCATTCATGTTGCAATCGTTTTCTGACTGCTGAAGCAATCTAAGATGAGTAAGTAAAGAAGAATTTTTTTTATATAGTATCTTTTGAGATAAATATCACAAAATGTGTCACAACAAAAATGCTAGAACATCAAAACAAAAGTTTCCCAAAAGCAAGTTTAAAAGGATGAGTAGCTGTTTTCTAAAAGAGATCACTGAGTCCACAGATCTCTGGCTCAGAGGGAGACACTTCCAGAGTCTGGGGGCCACTGTTGCAACAGCTCTGTCTTCCTTAGTTCTCAACCTTGTATGATGCACATTAAAAAAAAAAAAAAACAAGTGTAGAGAGACTCTTTTCTACACGATGGGATAAACCTTTTATACTAAGAACACATGAGACCCAAATATGTTCCATCTCAACTAATTAAAATAGCCCATTTTGTACTCTCTTGCAAAATGACAAGCAAAAAGGAGCAAACAGAACAGAATGGATGTAGCCTTACTCAGTAGCAGCATATGGTCTCAAGTGAAGAAGGACACATGAGAAGCTTTCATTCATAGAAAAGATCCTTCCTGGTATCTTGCCAGAGAACTCTGATAAAAGCTTAATCTGTCAAACGGGATCACTGCCGGGCGAGGATGTGGACAGCGACGGGCCTCCTTCTTATAGTTGTGTCAAAGCATGACATGCTCATTAGAATAACACTGTGGCTCTGGGGGTCAGTTGAGAGATTGATATTTTGGATAGATGTTGGATGATAGCCTTTATGCTTTGCTGCCAAATTGCTGTAGGAACAGACTGTGTAAAATCTCTGTTGATGAGGGACATGTTCCACATACATGATACTTATTGAATGGTACAGCAAACTTGATTCAACAGATCAGGCCACATTAGCTGTAGCCTTGTCTCAGGGTAAATATATATATAT
>VURO01019567.1:50980-61534 GCA_015108175.1 Pelvicachromis taeniatus
CAGTAAATAAAACCTAATAAACCTTTATACATCTAACCACGCTAAATGGTGAGTGTACATATATAATTAATCCAAAAATTGCGACCACACCCCAAAAGATATTTTACAAATGTTTCTGCAAGTTATTGCCTCAACCTTGCGGAATTACCTTCACCCCGCATTCTTTTTAAAGGTCGCCAGGGGGCGATACCTGTGGTTGCAAAGAGAGTTCTAGTTCGATAGAAGTCTGTTGGAAGAATAGCCCCCTGCTGCGGGCTAACTTTTCAGCTGCATTTATGATCTCGGTTACTCATTTTGGGTCACACTAAATTAAACACAAGTGTCAGGAAAGAGATTTATCCAGGATGTTGTCACTGGATAATGACTGATAGACAAGCTGTTAGCCAATAGGTGTGTGCTTTCACAGTCAATTCTACCCCTTATCATGATATCTGGTTTCAAAACGCCAAGATGCAACGGCACAAATGCTCATCTCATAACCTCAAAAAGAGACTTCACAAACCTGTCGGTGACATTGTGCTTCTCTGCATACTCAGTTTTATAGTTTCACCATGGCAGAATGTGCTTTCAAATAATTAATCTCCATAAACCAATATTTGCTTATAAATATAGAGAAAACATAGGCCAAGAACCAATATTTTTATTCCCAGAAGCCTTCTGGTTTATGTTTGTAGTCCATTTGCAGTTACAATGAACGGCTATATTTTAGCAGGTGTTGGCTGTGGGTAAAACTGTAAGCAGATAGAGGGAACACATGTGCTCATATGCAGTCCACCAGCTATAGTCATGTATCAATTTTTTTCTCTTCTTAGCTTACGTCTCAGCTTGGCTTTAGCAGAAAGCCTGAAATATTGGCTGTGGTCAACAAAGACTAAGACAGCAGAGTAAGCAGATGGGCTCTCAGATTGTCTCATGACTAACCATCTATCCAGTTTTGTTTAACAATCTCAAGCTGTAAGACTGAACCTTAGACTTAAACTTAGACTATTCACATTGGTATTGGTTCCTGAATCTATTGGCTTATCTTGTCTGGTCTTAATATCCTTAACTCCCATCATTATCACCGGGGAAACACCCAAAACAGAGACATTTAGAAATTTAAGGTGGTGTTCATTTATTCCAATATATAAAAATAAGATTAGGCTTAAAGGTCCAAGCTATCCAAATATTAGAGATTCAGTTGTATAAGAATTAATTAGGAGTTTGTACATGTGTTTCACAGGCAAAGCCTTCCAGAAGATTAAAGGTGGAAATCTTTTATTATGAAACAAGTAGAAAAATTTTGGTTTGCACGAACAGCATTACATTATAGAGCAAATCAGACGGTTCCCTTTACTACTTTACTCTTTTACACCTCATAATCACACACTGAGCCAGTCACTTTATTACAAAAACACGGCAGCTCAGCAGAGGTTTTGTGGATTTCTGTATGAAACATAGGTTTAATATGCAGATGATTATGCTTAGCGCCTAATGAGTGCAACAAAGACAGGGTTTTGTCCATTTCTGAGAAGTTGGATTTTGCTGAAGTACTTGATAAGTGTAAATAGTTCTCCTCTTGGAATATCTATTGGATTTGTGCCTCTTTCTCCAAAATGTGTGCAGCAATTATAGCATTATTCAGAGCACAAAAGCAGTCCTTTAAATACAGGCAGCATGTTTCAGGCTTTTACTGATGAAGGGGCTGTGATTAGAGAGAAGAAGAATGGGATTTTCTTTGTTAGAATGGGCAGTTTTGTTGCTTTGCAAAGTTTTTCATTCCTAAAAGCCTATGCATCAGAAGATAGGGAGGAAGATAATGAGATAGAAGGGGGGTGGCAGTAAAAAGAGCTTTTACTGGAAGCCTAAGATACAGAATGGAAGAACAATCAAAAAGGAAAATTAAGTGGGAGACTGACAGTAAAAAAGGAGGAGGATACTTACTTTCATTTGCCTAGTCATTTGTAAAGATTTCTTAGTGAAGGAAAAAAAAAGATGAAAAACAAAGACAAAACAAAGATCTGCTCTCCATGAGCTGCTTGTGACTTTATTACAGCTTGCAGAACCAATTAATCAGCATAATGCATTTAACCAATTATGCTAGATTTGATCTGGCTGTAGGGCTAATTCAATAGAGATCCTTAGTGATTTACGAGGGCCAGTTTATTGTAGTGCCGGATTGGTGGTCTGACATCCCATTCAGGGATGACTAAGGGGCATTAAGGAGATCTCAGAAAACATGTAAACGGACATCTTTCAGCAGAGTGGAGCTTTAAAAATCCCCCGACAACCTTCAAAAATCTTTTTAACTTTAAACAAACTTTTACAGTGACATTTATAGTTTTCTTTTATTGGACTTTTAAAGCAGGGACTCATTGATCACATTCAGAAGACATTCTGTAAAAAGACAAGGTTGTAGGAAAGAAAAAAAAATGTGGATAAAAAACCCCCCAAATAAAATAAAATTATTGTCTAATAAAAATGCTTTTCTATTCTTTCTCCTGTAGAGTTGATTTGTACAGTATGTTGTAATTAGTTTTCCACAAAATGACCATGACCAATGAGCACGTGCAATTCGCCCAGTGGTACTGGAATAAGTGAAAAAGCCAATGTTATAAATTATATTGACATTTAGTTTTTTCAATGGATAGTTTTTGTAAAGTAGAAGAAATAATATGAAATATAGTTAACATCCTCTATCACCTGACACTTCGCAATAATGATTTCAAATAGAAATATATTTACATTTAATTCTGTGAAGTAAATAATGTGAAGTAAAACATCCACACAAGGTTGATTAAGCAGCTTGATGAAGTCACAGAAAGAAACATTTTACAATTTGTGGAGATTATGATGTTTTGAAGTAGTTTTGTGTGACCCACTAATGTGTGAGAGGTGAAGGATGTTTTTTATTCATAAACCTACAAGAGATTTATAAATACCGTCTTAAAAAACACCAGTAAAATAAGCCAATGCTTTTTAACTTAAAACTGCGATTGTGAGAATTTCTTGTGGTCAGCGGGTGTTTAATACCTTTGTAGTGGAGTCATGCTGGGAATTGCAAGCCCACCATGGTTCATTTCGCTCTTGGCCTTTTTCTTGGGAGATATTTTGACATATCACAGCATGAAAAAGGTTTAAATGATAAAATTTATGGTTTTGGTGTCAGAATCCTGGTATTTTGCATGCTTGGTCATGGCGTATTGGAACACAAGCTTATCAGAGCCAACAGCAGTCACTGTTTTCTTACCTTAACTTCTAACCTATATAAACACATGCTCACAAACACAGATGCGCTGAGCTTTGTGACATGGTGTTATACTCTGGAATCAACCAGCAGGTACTGAAGGTACTTGCTTGGTACTAAAGGGCCCAAAGTATGCCAAGAAACTATTGCCCACACCATTACACCACCAGCAGCACGCGCCTAAATCATTGATACAAGGAGGGATAGGTCCATGCTTTCATGTTGTTTTTGCAAAATGACCCTACCATCCAAACGTGGCAGCAGAAATAGAGACTAAAGACTTCTCACAGAGGACTTTTTATTTGTGTTACATAGTTAGTTACGGACAGCTGCATGCTTATGCAGAACAGCCATTATCATTTTGTGGGCCAGTTACATATAGCAAGAGACAGGAAACGTTGTGTGATTTTATGAAAAATAGCTTGTCTCAGTCTTTTTGTTCTGCCCAGCCCCCTTTATTCCTTTCCATTTCTCAGCCATTTGCTCTCTATATAATTTAGTTAAATTCATACTTTCTGTACTGTAATTTTTCCTCATCGCTCTGCCTTCACACACAGGTCTCACTTCTCTTTTTTTTTTACCTCCACACGCTCCACACTCCATTATCTCTCTCCTTCTACACATCTTTAGCCTCGGTAATGTGCTCCCTTCACTCATTTATACACTTGAATACTCACACAAACAGTCTCACACACACGTACGCGCGTGCGCACACACACGCGCTCACACTAACAGACCATTCAGTTCCACCAGCTTGTCGGAGTGTGACTGATTGATTACTACCCAGAAGGCTTGGCTTTGTTGATGTCAGAAACAGGACAGGTACCTTGGACCACAGGGGGCACAGGGAAGATTGATGTCTCTCTCTTTCACAACTCCTTTTCTTTCTCTCATTTTCCCTCTGCATTTTCATCTTTCACACTTCGAAACACGCAGACACTCATTGACCCCAAGTGATCACTGGAAGGGCTTTTCGTAGTTGTACTTGAGCGCAAGTCAGGTAGCAAGGCAGGCATGTAAATTCTGTAGCTACGATGTACAGCTGAACTGTTTTCAGTCTTGCATGTAAATTAGGTTTCTTACTGGGGGAAACACAAGTTTTAGATAGCAGATAAAGATGCTATCGTAAATGGACTCTCATTTGGACACTGTATACAGTCAATAAACAGATAAACACTTAATAAGAATGCTTTAATTGGAGGAGAACACAAATGATACCACCTGGTTGTTTACAAGCTCCGTTCGCATATTCTTTCCAGTCTTCTTGTCAACTGTGACTCTAATTTTATGCAGTGGGTGCATCTTTGTGTCGGATCTCAGAATGGTGGTCGTTCTTAATCAGCTTGATGTCTACACAGGTAACAAGTTTTTTGCAGCTATGTTGTGGAGTTGAGGAGTAGAAATTCGATTAGAGAGAATACACTTCATGAGGCATCATCTCGTCTGTCTGCCTCACTAACTCTTTCCGTTTCTCTTCCTCACCCTCTCCCTCCTCTCTCTGTTTCAGCTCTGCAGGAGGCATTAATGATCTGATATGGGATCTGCCCTTTACTACCCCAACCAGCTGTAACACAGCATTTGCAATAATAATAGCTGATGTGGGACCACCCATTGTTCAACCCCAGCCAGGTGTTTTTGGGCACCTGGAAATTTAATGATCTGACCGGGGAAGCGACCCTTTGACACTTCGACGTATGACTATTTCAACACTACCGTGTCACAAATTGTGGTACGAGAGGCATTGTAAACCATACACCACATACAAAACACATTCCTTAGGTCTGACAGAGGCGGATACATAAGACCATTTCGAAACAGCTATAACAAGCAGTGTTGGCTTTAGCTGACATTTGATAAATTGACCCAATATAAAGATATTTTCTTTTAGATATAGTTTGGTGCATTGACCATTACATGTTTTTTCTGTTACTAAAGCTGGAGCCAATTTTGCTCTTATCAGTACTGTTTCAAAATGTAATTTCCTGCACTCGCCTATTACATTTACACCTGTAAGTATAAACAAACCTTCAGCTTTGTATATTGCCTTTAATTTCACAATTACAAGTCACTGCCATTCATCGAGACTATAGTTTCCTACATTCTGTGGGATGTTGGATGCCTTTGGCGTCCCTCAAATTTACATTACATTTCTTCAGCTAATAACCGCTATGCTAATTATGATTACTTTGTGAACACGGGCTTAAAGATAGACAAAAATAAATCTCTGTCACATAAACTCCATATTAATATAGCTCTATCTAACTGTATGTGCTCCCTACCCATTTTGCTTGTTTGTCTATATGCAAGGCTGTGATATTATATTTATTTTACAGGAGATTACACGAGTGTGAAATGGCTGGGAGGCTTTTACGCACCTCTTTTTCCATATATATCACTATAGGGACACTCAAAGACTCTAATAGTGTTACTTTAGTTCACTGCTGCTCTGAAAATGTAATGTGAAGTAAAACATCCAAGCAAGGTTACCATGATTAAGTAGCTTGATGAAGTCACAGAGAGAAATATTTTACAATTTGTGGAGCTTAATGTTTTGAAGTAGTTTTGTGTGAACCACTAAAGTGTGAGAGGTGAAGGAGACATTTGTTTTTAAAAGAAAAACATTTTAAGTAAGATTTATATCTCTCCTTTCCTATTCCCGTTTTTCTTTCCACCTCTATAATACCCCAATTTATGCATATTTTAGGCTGTCCAGTTTTGCTCTGTATATTGAGCTATTATACAGGAAAATAGGAGCATAACTTTAAATTGCCTCCTTCATCATGACCAGTGATGCTGCAGGGAGTGTGTCTATACACCCTCTAAACCCCTGCAGGGCTAAGTTCCATGTGGAATAAATCCCCAGACCTGGCTCTCTCAAACAGATTATGCTACACTTGATCTCTCTCTCTCTCTCTCTCTCTCTCTCTCTCTCTCTCTCTCTCTCTCTCTCTCTCTCTCTCTCTCTCTCTCTCTCACACACACACACACACACACACACACACACACACGCACACACACGCACACACACACACACACACACACCAAAAGAACATTGCTGATTTATTTATCTTTGCATATTCATATTTTTTGTTGCTTTTTTCTTTCTTGTTCTTTGTTACAGGTGCAGCAGTTGGTGATCCACTGCGCTTTTCTATTTGTGCTCTATAATTTTATTATATTTTCTCTCCCATTTCCTTTTGTTCCCTCCTGCCTGTCAGCTTACACATGGTCATACTACACATATAATGTAGTAAGTGAAATAAAAGTAATATAAATGAATAAAATCACAAATAAAAGGAACAAATGAACAAAAGGAGCCTATACAGAAAGTATAGAGCTCATCGTGGAAAACCAAAATGTGTTTGGCACAACGATGCATTCAGATCATATTTCTGATTGCAAAAGCTGCCAGACAGGACAGAAATTAAATTAATTAAATTGAATTAATTAAATTAAATTGGGGGAAATAAATGGGACTAATGGATTGTGTGAGTAGAATTGTATTTATTTGGCTTAAATGTGCAATATTACTAACAGAAAGAATACATATATGTTAACACAATGAAAATCATAACTTGATGATAACATTAAAGAGCTTCCAACATGAATATAATAATGACAAAGGAAATGTGAACGTCTGAAATGTAGGGGTGATCAGCATGCTCCCGCCTCCTAGAGGAGCTGACATCAAACAGGTGGAAGAAAGGCCACTTCTTCCCACATGATTGAGGTGAGGTGGGGCAGTCATTGGACATGAATGTCATGTTTGAGAGATCAATGGAGTGGCAGAAGCCAGCAGAGAGGCACGAAAGGCTGACAGCTCTGCCATGAAAATTTACAGCCTGTGTCTGTGGGAGCACAGCTCACCCTCTCCTCTGAGTTTGACACATGCAGCATGTTATGCATGCAGATGTCAATATATGTGTTCTAATGAGCAAAGCCCACAGGTTTATGTGGTTTATAGTTCATGAAGCAACAAACAAGATGTTTGATGTGTTGAAAACAGAGATACATACAAGCCAGAAAGATGAAACAGAACCAACCATTTATTTTTCCTTTCTTGGTTTAACGGCTGCAGTTCCCTTTTGTGAAATGTGATTTCACCTGGCAACAGGAAAAACTTCCCTTTGCCAGGACAAAGCATCTGGTAGGGCCAGAAGTCGTTGCAGGGGCACACATCTGCAACGACTGGTTGCAGATGTGGCGCCTGAAAGCTCTGCTCTCAGACTGCTGGCTTCTTTGTAGCTCCTAGGATATTTATAAGTTAAATGTGAGGCAAAGTGCTCTGTTGGGGTGATACAGACCTATGAGGGCCTTAAAAACGTAATCTCCTTATAGAATTGTTTTTAGCATATGTCTTGATGCATGCTCAATCATCCAGGTAAGTAAATCGCTACGTCCAGATGAACAGAATCAACTTTTTGGGATGTTTTTAGCATATTTACTTCATATATCTTCAGAATTCCCATCCATCCATTCTCTTCGGCTTGTGCTCATCAGGGGGCTGGAACCTATTCATTTACCATACGACTAGAAGCAGGCTACACCCTGGACAGCCACAGGGCTCTGCAGACATTGCTACTGACAATTTTACAGAAATGTTTAATAACAGCTTTCCAGATTTCTTAATTGCACATTAATTGATTATAAAAGACAGAGTTGCATGTGTGTCTGTTTTTTTTTTCATTTGTTGTTTATTGCTTTAACTTTTCATTAATGTAGGCACTTAAAATCACTTGTTCCACTGTTAGGAAAAAGATTAAAGCTCCCCCTTTCAGAACAGGAACCGTGCTTCATGACAGATGACAAGTTAGAGGTGACATATCATTTTCAATAATGCCATAACCCAGTGCATCAATGTGTACATACAATAACACACCTAAAAAAAAAAATGCAATCAGTTAAGTGCATTTTCATTTTAGTTGTATTTTATTAAACTCAAAATAAAAGTGCAAGGTGATGAGAGAATGGTGACGAACAGTTAGTCACTTCTTTATCACATGTTTCTGTTTTTTAAAATCACCTTGATAATACATTTACAGTTACTGTGGTTTTCTTTGCGCTGCCGTCTTTAGCTGCTGCTGGAGCAGATCATCTGCCTCCTTTTGGAGGCCTTTAAAATGATCAGTGTTTTTAGTTATTTAACCATATAATATTCAATTGTTAGTCGAAGCTAATTAAAACAGTACACCCAGTCACACACAGAGTAGAAACACAGTTTCCATTGCATTCATCACTTTGGTCGAATTCCTTTTGGAGGTATTGTAAACTCGCTGGCAGCAGTGTATCTGGATTGTGTTTGCTGTTTTGTTTTTCTTATTATTTTAACTTGGATTTGTGCAGGCTGTGATGACATGTTCTCCTGAGCACACATGTTGTTTTCCTTTGTAAAATGATTTATAGAATTGTCCATTTTTAATGCAGTGCCTCTGAATTTGGTACTGTAGATGATGACATTTCCCTAAGATGTTCTTCTTATGCCAGGTCATGATGCCAGTTATCCTAAAATTAAGATGTTTTTTAAAGTATTACAAAACCACTTTAGCACTCTCCCTAATTTTTTGAAACATTTTGCTGGCATAAAATTAAAAGTTTTAATGTTTCACATATTTCTCAGTTTCATAATGTAATATGTTGTCTTTTTGCTTTTTACTCTCTGTTTTAGGGGTGCAGGACTCGCAGACAAAATAATTCTTAATTATGTTACACGGGGCTACAACAAAGCAAATCTACTGACTGTGTCAAACAAGCTACTTTAGCCTTTTTTTCTTTCTGATTGGTTGCCTCAATAAAACACAGCTTTTCAATAGCAGATGCAGTGGCTTGTGTTCTCACAGCCAGAGTTGTGTTCCTGTGATGATCAGGTTAAGGAGAGATTAAAAAAAAGAAGAACAAGAAGGATTCAAAGCTCACAGCAAAGTTTGAATGGATTCTTTGTATACACAGACAATGACAGTTTAGTTAAGTCTGCATGCAAGTGACACCCTAACATTAATTCAATTTAATTCATCCATCCATCCTCTTCCGCTTATCCGGGGCCAGGTCATGGGGGCAGCAACCCAAGCAGAGAAGCCCAGACCTCCCTCTCCACATGCCCAGAACACCTCCCCCAGGAGACGCCCAGGCATCCTTGTCAGATGCCCGAACTACCCCAACTGACTCCTTTCGATGTGAAGGAGCAGCGGTTCTACTCTGAACTTCTCAAATGAAACTTTTTTTTCATTTGTTGTGTATCGCGTTAACTTTTTATTAATGTAGGCACATAAAATCACGTGTTCCACTGTTAGGAAAAAGATTAAAGCTCCCCCTTTCAAAACAGGAACCGTGCTTCATGACAGATGACAAGTTAGAGGTGTCATATCATTTTCAATAATGCCATGACCCAGTGCATCAATGTGCACATACAATAACACACCTAAAAAAAAGCAAAAATGCAATCAGTTAAGTGCATTTTCATTTTAGTGATGAGAGAATGGTGACGAACAGTTAGTCACTTCTTTAAAAACAGAAAACAAAATGTTTCTGTTTGATAATAAATGTACAGTTACTGTGGTTTTCTTTGCGCTGCCGTCTTTAGCTGCTGCTGCGAACTACCCCAACTGACTCCTTTCGATGTGAAGGAGCAGCGGCTCTACTCTGAACTTCTCACCCTATCTCTAAGGGAGAGGCCAGCCACCCTTCGGAGGAAGCCCATTTCTGCCGCTTGTATCCGCGATCTCGTTCTTTCGGTCACTACCCACAGCTCGTGACCATAGGTGAGGGTAGGGATGAAGATCGACCGATAAATTGAGAGCTTCACTTTTACACTCAGCTCTCTCTTCACCACAACAGACCGATGCAACGTCCGCAGCACCGATCCATCTGTCGATCTCCCGCTCCCTTCTCCCGTCACTCGTGAACAAGACCCCGAGATACTTAAACTCCTCCACTTGGGGCAAGGACTCGTCCCTGACCCGGAGTGGGCACTGCACCCTTTTCCGGCTGAGGACCATGCCCTCGGATTTGGAGGTGCTGATTCTCATTCCCACCGCCGTTCCAAGGCGAGCTGGAGGCCATCACCTCAATTTAATTCAATTTTATTTTATTTATATAGCACTAAATGGCAAAGGCAGTTGCCTCAAGGTGCTTTATGTTGTTAGGTAAAGACCCTACCCTACCATTAAACAAAGAAAACAGAGAAAACCCCAACAATCATGAGTAAGTGCTATGGTGACAGTGGGAAGGAAAAACTCCCTTTTAACAGGAAGAAACTTCCAGCTGAACCAGGCTCAGGGAGGGGCGGGGCCATCTGCTGCGACCGGTTGGGGTGAGGGGAAGAAGACAGGACA
>VURO01019568.1:0-19592 GCA_015108175.1 Pelvicachromis taeniatus
CAAAAATGATCAAAAAAAAAAAAAAAAAGCAGCGTCACAGAGCATTGATACGCAAAGCCAACAGCACCATCATAGATTCCTCTCGTCATTTCCAACATTTGGTACTGACACATTTCTTATCTGCGTGGTCCGTTCAAGCAGGAGATAACATACGGTACCATGCTGCACTGATCTCAGAGTGGCTATGTATGGGAAACCAACAAAAAGTAACGGCATGCATAAACCACCATTGGATGCTTAAGCGAGTCAAAGGGGCTGGCGGCGTTGGAGTTACTCTCAGCACAAGTTTTCCATATTTCAAACACAAAACTAAAAAAATACATAGCACCACAGAAGAGAGAGAAAATAGCACCTAGGTTTCGATTTCTTTGTGTTTTCGTTACAATGTGACATCATCACCATCAACATCTCCCACTGCATAGTCAGATTTCAGGAAACATGAAGAAGGCTTTTATTAAGTTAAGAATATTGCCACCAATGCGAGATGTTCTGCTCAGAGGACACAAAAAGGAGGAATGTATTTTTTTTCTTTTCTTTTTCTGTCTGCAAATTAACTGTCACATAATAACAGAGCTTGTTTTCGTCCTTTATTTCCATTTTGTTCTTAAATTACAACAAAGGCGTGCTCCACAGTTGCAACAAAACAGGATTCACCACGGGGTCGTGGGGTTTTTGTTCTGGATTTTGAGTTTACAAGTCAAATTCTCTCACTTTTCTACAAATTTGGATGTCGTCCACGCTCTCCTACCTCACAAATATAGAAAGTCACATGCATGTTTTGAAGCCAGAAGCAATAAAAGCTACCCAGAAAAATATACAGAATGTACTTACAAACATAAAAAAATCATTTATATATATTTATATATATATATTTATATATATATATATGGCCCATCCCAAGAGAACGGGGAGACAATTATGCACAAACAAAGCTCCCGTAGTGAAATGAGCAAACAAACTGAGAAAAAGCAAAGCCGAGGAGATGAAGGAAAACATGAGATCAAAACTAAAGCAAAGAAAAAAAAAAGAGCCAAATCAAATGGAGTCCAAGGCAAATAGCGCGACCGTCTGGAACGGCTGCGGCTCTCAAGGTTGCCTTCGTTGTTTGGAACAAAAGTGTGGTGACATGGGGCTAGGTTTTTGTGTGTGAGTGAACTGTATAGGAAGGAGGATCTGACATCCAGTTTCAAAACTTGCATGTGATGGAGAAGGCACACTGAGGTTTCAAGGTTATTTCCTCTGTTTCCTATAAAAAAAATTTCACCGTATTCTCAACTTGATTTCATTTTACTTTATACTTGTTGCTTTTTGGAAAAGAAAGTAACTTTTTTCTTTTACAAATAGAATCGTCCTATTCTTTTTCATCAATTGTTTTTGAGAAAACAAAAATATGCTTTTTTTTTTTCTTTCTCCATTTGCTCAGTTAAAAAGTCTTAGCCGACGAAACAGACAGGCCCCACTTCGAATCCAAACTTCTGCGTGGGACCGCCAAAATCGTTGAACATGATGTCCACAAATGGCACCTGTTCCACCTTTGGTGTGTTGATCTCAAGTACTGTCTTTTCATAGCCCCTTTTCAGCTGTCAAAGAGAAAAGACACAGCGGGTTGAAGAATCAGCGTGCGGAAAATATTCTTTCAAAGCCAAAAAAAATAAATAAAGAAATGCCACACACACATTTTTGCTGGACTCCTGCTCGCGCAACGACTAGAAAGATACTCAAAACATAACTGTTTCCATCAAAGGAACCCAGCTTACCTCCCTGAAAACACACACACACACTTCCCTGACTTACCGCACAGCCATCAACCAAGGCACGGATGTAGGGGTTGTTGTCATAAGACATCTCCTCATCGTTGGAGCCCAGGAAGCGGATGGCCTTGTCATAGTTGTCCTGCTCCTGCTCGTGCCATGCCACCGATTGGTAGCAGTTGTATGTCATGTTCTGCCTGGCTGCCGCGCTGAGCAGTCGCAAGAAAGTCATCTGAACCACACCGATAGGATTGGCCTCGGCATCCACATAAGAAAGCTGCAAAAAGAAGACATTTACATGTTTACACCATGCAGTTTCCGTTGTCACCTGGAAGCATTTTTTATGTGTTGACTATTGAAAATTGCGTTGATAAGAGGTGCCAACCAGACAAAGAACTTGATGTGCCATTGATATATAATATGACTCAGCATATAGACCTAGGAGAGTGATAAGGCTGGCATTCATCAAAATGAGTAATAAAGGCCTAAACCAAACAATGCTAACGTCAGTCCAATACTAAAGACTTAACATTTGTCTTACATCCACCGAGGTCTTCAGGGTCAGCTTCAGGATTTATTGGTTGGAAATTGCCAAACAGCCTTTTAACTTAGAAACTATGATTCTTCCAAGTTTGGTGTATATTATCAATATGCAAAAAACACCATGAAAAGCATTAAAATGTTATGTCACATTCGACCTCTGACCTTTCCTTCAAGGTCAATCGATTGATCTGAAGGTCAATGTGATAATTATATTATGTAGAGCAATAAAACTATGTTTCTTACTACCATCGTTTGTATGGATAACATATATACACATATAGGGATTCAAAATATGACATTACTTTGGATATCTAACCTTTTCTTAAAGGTCAAATAAGGTCAAACTTTCATAAAATGTCTTTTATCTTTAACACTATTCTAAAAATTCTATTAGAATAGTGTTAATAGAATATGATGCCATATAACAGTATCATTTAGGAAATGATACTGTTATATGGGAATTGTAAATACTATATTATAGTTTGCATCCAAATATCATGTCACATTTGACCTCTGACCTCACTTTTACATCTCGCATGAGCCTTTCTTTGAAGCTGACTCCAAAATGTGTGATCTCTTTAAAAAAACTACTGTGAAGAGAAACAAAATGAACTACCCAGTAAGTCATAAATACACTGTAGTATAATATTATATAAGAAGCTCAAGTTATAAAAATATCTCCCCAAAATGCTGACTTTAACTAATTTAATTAAATGTAAATTCCCCATGTAACTGTGTTACATAAGTACAATGCAAATTTAATGAAATCTAGTTTCATTAAAAATTCACTAGAAATTCACTTGATTGGTACGCATTCAGTTTGTACCGAGCACATTTTCCTTAATGATGAATTATTTGAATAAATACAGTTTTGACTTGATATATTTCAGATACATTTTACTCAAAAATACTGCTTCATGTTTATAGAGGCTGATGAATTATTTTTCACTGTTATTTCATTTTTATTTCAGTGTTTTACAAATCATGACCTACTCCTACATATTGTTTGTGTAATCAAAGTAAAAATCTGTCATGCTACCCTTACCTGATTTTTTTTACTGCACTACAAAGTTATTAAAGTAGGTTTAAAAGGAACAAATAAAACAAAAAAAATGGAAAATGTATAAGAAAATAAAAAAAGAACGAGTAAAAATGTGTAAAAAAAAACCCCAAACAAAACAAAAACAGCAACAACATTAAACACGGCACCTAAAATAGAACCAGTGGAAGAGACCATACAATTGGTTTACTGACAGCGTCCTCTTACAATCAACAGGCTACTTATGCGGCACATCTTTCTATGAATAACAGACCTGACCTTAATTTAGATGTTAATTTGGCCCCGCCGATTTACGTATGTCGCACACACGAGTGCGAGAAGAACAGCGGAGAACTAATCTGTCTGCCCTGCTCTGTGCCTTTTGATAGCTTGTTTTTTAAATGCTTTTCAGCAGCACTTGACAAGCTGACTGGGCAATACTCCAGGTGTGACAGAACAACATCAATCATAACAGAAGCAGGAACATACACGGAGCATTTCCTCAAAATAACAATGCCCTTTCTCATTTTGGAGACGATGAAATATCAAACCAAGACAGGGGGTAATTTCGTTTTTAGTGACCTATTCAGCTGAAATCCCATCTTTGGACAGGTGAAGTGCCTTGACATTACCAAGAGCAACCTTACTACCGAATACAGTATGTTTAAATTTTTGAAAAAACAATCCCAAACACAGAGCTGTCGTTTTTACTTTAAGTTCTTAGAGCAGCTGTGTCGTGTAGTTTTATGAGAAAAGATCAAAAACCACGTGTTCAGCTGCAGTTCGATACACTTTTAGTACAATTTTGAGTGTTTATAACAGCATCGCTATCAGGCGTTAAACACACTATGCTTATTAGTGCTTTAATTCATTGTTGGTTTTGGTCTTTAATGAAATCTGCTGACGATGAATGAAAAATTTAATTACCAGCCTTATCCTTAAGTAATGTACAAATATGTGTAAATTTTTAGAAGAGGAGGATAAGTGCAGAATATTTACAAGGCCTTATGCCCGGGAGCTGCACTGATGTTCAAGGCTTAATGCGGAACAAATCTACCTTCAAAGTATAAAAAATAAGCATAACTAAAGAGCTCATTTAAATCGTAATTGTGTGATTATGTAAAATATATAAGCGATACGAGCAAATTATGGTAAAATCATGAAAATGTATTCTTGTAATAGGAACTATGTGGCAGTAATGATATGTTAATTGCTTGCTAATTAGCCTATAATTAACCCAGCATCCCTGCTTTTCAGGCTCACGTTACAAGATGAAAAAGAAAAAAGAAAAACTGAGCTATGTCGCATTAAGCTGATTATAGTAATCCTGACTGACTGACAAGACAGCAGATTTAGGAAGCAATTGTATTTCATTTTAATGTCCGTAAATGACTATTTGCATACCAACCATCAGGAATCCATTAGATCCACATGGTCACTTTGTCTTTCAGACAAACAGGACTTACTGAAGATTCGTGCACATGCGGATCCCTTCCATGCAGCCAGAACAGCAAACTGTCTGTGTGTCTGTTCATCTACTACCCCGCATTCTTGCACATAAGCGAAGGTCCATGCACACACACATGCACATAAAGAGCCCAAAGTGCCGACACTTTGACTTGACACAATCTCCAGCTAATAATGAAACTAGTTAATGGGGATATATTGATGTAATATCATTATTAATTTATTATATAAATTAATATATTTTCAAAAATTTGGAGTGTTTCTCTGTAATTTATGTCTGTGAGTGTCGGCATTGTGGCTCAAACTGTGGCTGAGCAGGTCTGTGCTTTTCTCATTTACCCCACCACTCATCATCCCCTCTCTCCCTCCCGCCCTGACCCGCACAGCATGTGGATCCAGCCTGGCATCATCATAGACACATTACCTTTTTATCATCACAGTCGCAAGTCAACAGTGACTGAGTACCCAGAGGGCCCCTGGGTAGTGACTGAGTGCCTGACCCATTTGACACAGAGGTACTCTCCAGCGTTTAAGGGAGAGACTGGGAATGTGAGTGCAAGCTGAGAGAGAATGACACTTGGGTTTCACCATTTGTGGAGGACAGATGCCCTGCTGAGGCAAGAGCTTGTCGAGATCACGCACAAAAAAAAAAACAACAAAAGTGTAAGCAATGCATTCAGTCTGAGATGTTTTGTCCACACTAATAAATCAACTATCAGTGGATGAACTAATACATGTAGAGCCGTGGGATTGTCAAGGCACACAGTCACTCTTTAGAGATGCTCTCTTAATGTAGCAGAGGTATGGCAGGAATTTGTACACACATTGCTTTCCTTTTTTTTCAGACTACATACGTTTCATCATCAGATTTCATCTCTTGCTTTGAATGGTCCACAAACCTCTCCTCCATTTCCTTGTAAGAGCATCCGGCTATGTTGTTGGACTGAAGGTGAGTGCAGCTCATGCTGAATCATGCACCTCAATAATGAAACAACCAGCAAGCGAGGAGCCAATCGATACATACTTCACAGAACCAGAACCATGCAGAGCCTCAGGCACGCGGAGTCCAGACCTGAGCCAGGACTCCGGGACCGCGGGCAGCAACACTTACCAGGGAACCTCTCTTGTAGTGACTATACCATGTGCCTGGCGAGTCTTTGGGCCATTTTGCCATTTTGCTCTGTAAAATATAAGAGGCATTCAGGGAGAGGAAAGGGACTTGAGTAAGTGGGGGGTCTGGCTTACCAGTTTACCACGTTTGAATTCACTGAACCAGGAACCGGGATTCTCCTTTAGCCAGGAAGTGAGCCTAGCCTGGGGGCATGGATCGAGAAAGAGGAAGAGGATGGAGGAAAAACAGCAGTGTTAAAAGAAAAGGAAACAAGATCTGACAGAAATCCCACATCCCCTCTCAGCTTTGTTCTCTCTCCTTCTGTTTGTCCTCTGAGGAGTCTTCCAAAAACCTGAAACAGTTTCTCAGTGAGATCGACCAACTGGACCAGGGAAGAAGATTTTTGTAAGCCATTATGCTATTTTGTACTGTACACACTGGAGCTGGCAGCTAATTGCTGCTGAAAAATTCATGAGTACACAGTGATTAATTAAGAAATGATCGCAGGCAAGAAGCTCTTATAGTGGGGGCCTCCATCCCTGCTGCTCGGTGTCAGCGCTGTGCAGCCATGGTGCACTAACTTTGTTACGCCATTAAAAGCTGCGAACTGGCCAACAGGGGCATAGCACTAATGGTCTCAGCCATGACAATGATGAATTTCTCTATAATTAGAGAGAAGGGTCTGATACGGGGCTGTCATCAATGGCTTAATGCGTTAATGAATGATGGGCCGGAGATCTCTTATCGCTGGGAGATGGCACACATTAGACCCACGCTGCATCCAAGGTGACCTTCACTTTTTTTTGCCACAGTGCACAGAGTGGAGGAGAAAATTCAACCTTGAAGGCAGCACGATCTCTTTGAGGATCTTACAAAGCGTGTGCTCTCGTAACCACTGTGCCCATCTCAAAACACACGTGGGAGTGTTTGGGGTCTGAAAGCAAAAAGACCGGCAACTCTGGCTTTTCTTTCTCACAGACCCGACGCGAATGAGAACAGCACATCACCAGCGCGCTATAAAAAGTCTGCTTCATTATTCTGAGCTTAGGCAAACTCCCGCTCCTCTGAGGCTTGGTGAGTGGGATCATTAAAATGGCTGTAGCGCGCCGCTATTACACAACCCCTGACTTGTCAAAGACAGTGTTCCCAATGTTTCACCACTCCGCTGTGCTTGACTCCTTCACGCACTCATGCATAATGAAGCAAAAATCTTCTCACCTGCCAAAGGCTTTTATGGGTGATAAAGTCCTTAATGTCAGTCTATCTAAAAATGGTTCTGAAACAACAGAGTGAATTGTGAGTGCTTGTCTCGCTGCACGACTAAAAGGAGACTTTTGCACGCTAGCAAAATAACTCTGGTGGGATACGCAGGGGGAGTCCTGGTGAATCATCTCCCACATCTTCTTAGTAGCAACACACCGGCTGGTGTTGCTACTAAGGAGGCTAATTATACGGCTTTGGGAGCAGGTAAAATAGATTTACTGTTGCATATAGTGTTGTTTTGACATACTCAGGTTTGTCCCAAATGTGAAGGGTAAAAAATTAAAATTATTGTTTTCTCATCGGGAGTGTTCGGCTCACATTATCTTGTTGTCAATCTTATCACCAAACTAGAGGATGAAAATAGTAAAGATTTTGTTTTTTTGTTGTTTTTTAAGGCCCAACCTTTCTGTTTACTGTGTTGTCATCACATGTTGTGCGAGTGCATTGCTTGTACACACACAGCCAGACTTACCCCTCCAGACTTCTTATCTGGGAAGATGCAGCTCTCGCCGCCTGCTGTGAAGTTGCAGTAAACCTTGAAGGAGTCCCGAGAGCAGCCCTGGTTTGGATCAATCCAATACTCACCTGGACAGATGAAGGAAGGGAGAAGACACACACACACACACACACACACACGCACACACGCACACGCACACGCACACACACACACAGATGAGTGAGGGAGAGAGGGAGAGCACAAAATGTATCATTTGATATCTGTATTTCACAGAGTTCAAGGTAAGGCCAGACACTGCGAGCGTCGTGCCTCTGTGTTTACATCTTCAGTTCACATTAAATACATTCTAAACTGTGGGTATTTTTCTTATAAATTAGCATTGCTAATAAACGTATAACTCATTATTTATTTTCATTATTTGATCATATTTTTTAAGGTTCTGGCTTTGTTTTAACAGCTGCCAAAGCAGACAGCGATCAGGAAACTGTAGCAATTAGAGGGAATTGAACCTTGGGTGTTGTGGTTATGCGGTATGCACCTTACTCATTAGCATGCCAGACATCCCAGATGGTTTATCAAACATTCATTTTTGAAAAGTAAATCCTGCTGTTTGATAACATCATCACCTAAAGATGGATGATGCACCGAGAAGTGGAAAAGTACTCTGTTTACTAATTAATTACTAATTAACTAGCCCATATGTGAGCAATTGCAAGTGTCACGCTCCTGTGACGGATACGCTGCAGATATAATACGCTCTGTATTGCGAAACAGAATTAAACAGTGATTTATGTTTGTGACGAACAATTATTTGCATGATAAATAAATATTAGCAAAACACAGGAATGCGATGGATTGTTTTGTCCATTCAACACATTAAAATATGAATACAAAAAGGTTTTCAATCTGCAGGCAGATTAAGGAAAAATGACTTCATTCAATACATTATTATATTATTAATTTTTTTTTGTACAGTTATAAGCATTTTTCTGATTTGCTCATCATGACCCACCATTAATAGCTGGGTTTAAGTTATGCTGGGCACATGACTCCCTGTACATGTTACAATATAGAAATAAGGGGGGTGACGAGTATATCCACCCCTGCAGCCCACACGTGGATGTTGGGTTGGTGGAGGCGTTGAAAGAGCATGCAGTTAAGTTTCTCTCTAGCAGGAAATATTAAGTGAGGCTACATTATTCTTTTTTTCTCACCATTAACATTAGTTATTATGCATACGCCATTCGTGGCCATTAACACTGACTTTCTACAAACTTTTCTAGCTAGCTGTGTTTGATTTTGTTAACGTTTAAAAGGCGTAAAGAAATAGGATTAAACAAAGCACCAATTCAGGCTAAATGTGACACGAACCATCAGGGAAATCAGGGTGGCAGAGCTGCAGGTCCTTGCAGGTACGCGCAGGGTTGCCCTGTGTGCCAAGTGGGTGCTTCATCTGCTCAATCTCCAACTTAAGGGAGTTAAGCGAGCCAAAGATTTCCTCCATGCCATCGTCGTAGTCTTTATAGTTGGCATCCATAGCTGCATCGTCCACTATCTGGCTGGCATCGATGTTCCTACGTGCTCTGCCCTTAATAGGAGCCTGGATGGGGAGTGGGTGGATGACATCACCAGGAGGTCCCTTTTATAGAGAGATGACACAAGAGGAGATAAATGTTGGTTGCTGTTAACCAAATTTATAATGATTGATCTCGTCATTTTGAGCATCTACTTACAGGAGGGCCAGGAAGTCCGGGTATACCAGTCTCTCCCTTTGGTCCAGTTTGACCCTGAGCAGGACAAAATTAAATCAGCGGTTAATCTTTGCAAACCAGTGTCATGATAAATACTTGCAGTCATTTTTAATGGAATCCAGCTTTTGGTTAATCACTTACCGTTGAGCCTTTAGCTCCTTTAGGACCCGGGGGACCCTAAAAACACAGAGACAATCAAGTGATCAGTACTGGCTCAAACATTACATCACGAGTCTGCTACAGTAAGACACGTGTTAAGCTTACAGGTAATCCAGGGGGGCCAATGGGACCAAGTGGACCCGCAGGACCAGCAATACCCTGAAAGAAAAGAGAAATTGCAAATCCATAAATGTTGTGCGCCAAGAACAACACTTTATTCCTGGAGTAACAGTATTGACTAGAGTGAAGGATATTAACATTTGCTTTTGCTAAATGAGGAAGATCAAACAAAAGCCTGTCGATAGCTACCTAACTAATAGCACAAACTGAGCTGCTGTTGCAAAGTGTCAGCACGTGCAGGTCTGTAACTCCAGTGCAACTTTGTTTACTCACATTGTCTCCTTTGGGACCAGCTGATCCCGAAGGACCAGGAAGGCCTCTATCACCTTTCTCTCCCTGTTCACCTGGTGGTCCAATTAAACCAATAAGACCTGGATGGCCCTGAGCAAACAGAACAACACAAGCACATGTAATCAAAGCAACATTTAATGAGACACGTTCCAATCAGAGGAGTAACGATTTGATGGCCGGTGGAAAACAAATAAAAGGAAAAAACAACTCAGCAATCACTAAAGTGGTTCCTGAAGTATCTTACCTTTTCTCCTTTGACACCAGAGTCTCCTTTCAAACCAGGTAAGCCAGGTGGGCCCTGTGAGAAAATGTAAGTCAATCAGATCCAGTTGCACGTTATATGAGGCATGGCAATTCAAGGTTAGGAGTTACTTCTACTCACCATGGGTCCAGGAGGGCCATCTGGGCCTGGGGCACCAGGTAGACCTTGTTCTCCCTGCAGTAACATTTGTAGAGTTTTTTTTTAACAGCAATTCACAAAAGAAATGGTTCCTTTTTAATATTGTGGATTTATTTAGCAAATGAGCAAGTCATATATGCTGTTTAAACTAAACCACACTACATAAAGGTATGACAGTGCTGAATCACTGTGAGGATGAGAAATAAGATACTTACAACTGCACCAGGGATCCCCCTGAGACCTTCAGGACCTGGCTTTCCGGGTGATCCTTGAGGACCAACGGGACCTGTTTTTCCTGGGGGACCTTCTAACCCAGGCTCTCCCTTTCACACGGGAAAAGGATTCCGACGAAGACATTTGATGTTAGCTCATATGTTGGCTTGTTTCATTTACACATAATGCGAAGAGAGAAGAATAAAGTTTTGCTTTGTTTTTGGATGAGTTACCTTGCCTCCCTTCTCTCCTTGTCTTCCCTCAGGTCCTGCAGGTCCAGGGGGCCCCTAAAAAAAATTATCATAAAGCAATTTTTTAACATTTTCACAAACCTGCCTATCCTTTCTGTAAGGATAGGAATAAGAGAGCAGGGCATGGCAGCACTTACTCTCTTTCCTGGTGGTCCAGCAGGGCCAGATTCTCCAGTGGGTCCAGGTGAACCCTGGTTTAAAAGGAAAAAAATTCTACATGAAAATAACTATTTAAATTTCTCAGTAATGACACACAGCATAGTGGAAAAAGGAAATATAACACTCACAGGCTGACCAGCCTCTCCATCATCGCCCTTGTCACCTGGTAAACCATCTAAGCCCTGCATTGGAATTGAAGAGAATCTCAGTCAAGATTCTTTGCATTAAAAAATGTGTAAAGACTTACATTTGGATGGTTTATTCACAGATCAGCGGCCATACGTACAGCTGGACCAGGCTCTCCAGGGGGGCCGGGGTCACCAGGGAAACCACTTGGACCCTGAAAATGAATAAAGTTGCATTTTTTGTTTGTTATTTTTTGGACATTTACATTTAAGTAACTATGATCATCCTGTGTTTAATGATTTATGTTGTGAAGTGCACTTTAATACAAAACCAGGAATAGAACTTACTGGGCTGCCTTTTGGACCATCATCTCCTGGGGGTCCTTTTGGGCCTGGAGGTCCAGCAGCACCAGCTGGACCACCCTCTCCCTTCTCTCCTCGTTCTCCTCTTGGACCCTACAATAACATGCAGCATGGTACCGTTGAAATTGCTTGTATAATCTAGAATTCAGAGTTGCTAGTGTACAACATGAGGAAAATGGAATGGGAGAAGATAAATACAATATATACTTTTTTTTTGTCATGGACATTATACATAAACTCTCTTTGTTGTTGTTTTTTAAATAAAAATGAAATGAAATAGACTGAGATAACTCACTGGTGGGCCAACTTCACCCTGAGGCCCTGGCTCTCCCGTTTCACCAGTATCTCCCTGAAAGAGGAGGGCAACAAGGGGTATTAGTAGGTGAGAGAGAGAGTGAGAGAGAAACATACATTACAAGTAAAGTGATTTGTTGATCCACCGCGGTTCTAAAACTACCATCATTTACTGCAGCCCCACACTGTCCCAGTGTCCTTGTCACCAAAAATGGGAATAGAAAGAGATGACACAAGAGATTTCAATCCATCAAGTGCAGGCAGACTGGGTGGCAGGAGCAAGGAAGGCGCTGACCTCACTGTTCTCCCTGGACCCTGCCCATATATCTTGTCCTCGGTCTCTTGCCTTATTGATAGTTGCCCTGTTGACTCACCTATATGCCAGACACGATCGTTATACACTGCCATATGAGCCTACTGTCCTCCCTACTGGGGTCTACATACACCTGTTTAGTGGAAAAATATTAGCCCGTGTCATGTTTGGGAAACAAGGATGTCAGTTGATGGAACAGCTCTGAAGAGCCAATGACAAGCTGCACGGTGACTCGTTATGATAAGCATATCCAGATTCCCTCTAGCATGAACAACGGCTCTGTGTTGTGAACATCAACCGATACTCTAAATTAGTGTCTGGCTGTTTTCCAAAAACTGCCTCCATGCTGTCAAGAAATTCCCTCTAAGCAGCTGGTATGACTGTTTACAAGCCTCACTGATCTGCCTGTATTAGCGGAGTACGCTGCTGTTTTATGCAACAGCAGCCTGAACCTCTGCACAGGCCTTGACTCCATTCTTATGATGACCTTCACTTGTCCGCATAAGGACTGCTGAGAATAGGAAAACCAGGAAAAGGCAGCTGCTCATCACAGATACAGTGAGGGATGTGTTTACCAAAAAAAAAAAGGCCAGGACTCTGTTGCTTGGCAGCTCCCTGTGCTGGATAATATAATGCCAGCTCAGCTGACGCCCGATTAGCCCAAAGACCGCTGTGTTTGTTTACACAGAAGCAGGACAGGCTATCCTCAGGGAGATTAGAAAGGAGCAAGAGGTGATTCTATTGACCGAACCAGATAAAGCAAATTATACCATCACCCCAGACAGCAAGCGTTGAAAAAAAATACAAAAACAAAAAACTGCACAGTGCTGCATTCCAGCGGCTGCAAAAGCTGCCAAAGGAGGTCTCGATGATGATGCAGCAGCAACAAATGAGAGCTGTAGCCGCCTTTAATAATGCATTTATCATCTTAGAATTGCAGTAAGATCTTTTTGACAACTTATTTATAATCTCTCCACCCCAGTAGTAGGCTACTGTTGGGAATGACACCCTGTCCATTCGATTTGGCATGCATCTGTCACTCTGTAGTAGAAAAATCAAATCCCAAAGGTATCATATAAATAGGCATGTGAAATATTAATAGCTGCAAAAGTCTTTAAAGAGATATCAGTCTTTGTATAAAACACAACCCAAACAAACTGCTTAGCACAATGAATCTGACTCTTTTAAGTTGGCTTCTCCAAGTAAAAACTCTTTCTCCATGACAGGTGAGTCAAAAAACAAACATACCCAACACCAAAAATATATCTATAATGAAGGAAAAGTTAGATCGTCAGGATTCTAAACAGCTGAGATGAATGTGTCATATCAGACTTTTTACTCATTAAATATTGATAATGTTATCAGCCTCAAAAGTCCCACTGTTGATGGGACTAATCAAAATGCATTATTCACTTGAATGGTTGATTTTTTGGTTAAAATCCTTCCATCCATGCAGCCGATCAAAAAAAAAGAGTCTTACCTTTTCTCCAACAGCACCGGGGTTTCCAATACCACCGGGAGGTCCCTGAGAACCGTCAGCTCCCGGGGGTCCTGAGGGACCTCTGGGACCAGGGGGACCTGGTGGACCCTGTAGGCAACAAGCAGAGCCACCTTAGTTTAAGAAATGAAATTTATCTTCATGCTCCTTGTAGTGTAAATGTACTGAATAGTAACACAGTCAGAATGCGTGTAAACAAAGCTCTTACCATTTGACCAACATCTCCAGTTTCACCTTTCTCGCCAGGTGGACCAGGTAAGCCCTGAAAGGTTTAAAAAGGATTTAATCAGATCTTTCTCAATAAAACCACAAGTTCATGGTTGAAGTTTGCTTAATACTCTAGTTCGCACCTGCAGACCAACTGGGCCTGGAGGTCCGGGGAATCCTCTGGATCCTTCATCTCCTTTCTGGCCAAACATACCCTGCTGACCTCTGGGACCAGGCTCACCATCTGCACCCTGCACAGCAGAAGAGATAATGGGTTAATGAGAGTCAGTCTGCAAACACATAGATAAGGCAGTGAATGGTATAAACACATAGCTCAAAATGGACACGTACAGCAGGACCTGGTGCGCCAACAGGTCCTTGTGGGCCAGTAGGACCGGGTGGACCCTGCAGACGGGGACATGAAAATGAGTAATAAATGTATTTCTGTCACTCACTATTTAAAATTCATGTTTCAGCCTCAGAATTCTCTGTAGCAAAACAATGAATAAATGATGTGTTTTCTACAGACAAACTTACATGTTCTCCTTTGTCACCCTTACTTCCTTTCTGGCCCGGCTCTCCAATCTCTCCCTGTGAAGAAAGCATCAAAGCATGAAACAAAAAAACAGGCAGTGGTATACACATAAAAGGGAGATAAAACTTTGACAATAAATATTCTTAACAATCCAAAAATTTGCCTGAACTGTCCTTGCATTCAAAAGACATTGTTCTGTATCTTTAGATCTGGCTATAGATATCTCAATTACATCTCTCCTTTTCTAACAAATATAATTCACATCTGAAGGGTGCTTATCATGATGGCTGACTCAGTGACAGAGCAAGCAGCCAAAACAGAATATATTATGACTCCCATCAGAACCTGTTTAAACCAGAATATACCAACTAAGAACCTTCTACTTTTTTTCCCCCAAATCCATGTGTGGGTGTTAAAAATAATGCTAATAACCACCAAAAACCAAAGACATTTACTTTGGTGTTTAAATCAGAAAATGCTCTTTCTGTGGTGGCTTTAGTCTCCTAAATAAAAGCCTTAGACTTTTCCATTCCCTGTGAGCTGGGCTTATAATGAGAAAGAGTCTGAATGTATGTAAACATTATCTAGCGAGATCGTTTTTTTTGTATGGCAAACACCCTTTGTATTCTCTTTGTCCGTTTACACCACAGGGAATGTTGTAAGGCCAGTTAAGAACTGAGGCATTCTTCAAAGGATGAGAGATTATCCTCTGAGTATTTCCACAGCTGATCTTCCTGCAAATGTTTTAGAAGGGATGAGCAGTTGCTTGGATCTGAATACTAAAGGGTCACTTTCACCCATCCTGTCGCTGCCTCTCTCTCTGTGTCTGTTTGTAACGAAGGGTACAAAGCAGCAACAAGGCTAGTTCTCCTTTTAAGGATCTGTTAATCGATGCAAACCCTGTCAGACAAATTCCCCTCACAGCGTTTTAAGGTCACAGAGAAAGAGACGAGAGCGTCTGGCTGGGAGCCCAATTGCAAAGTTTAGTGTCTAGTTTAGGTCTGTGCGTACACAGAGAGACACAGATTGAGAAACACAACTGCTTAAAAACAAAAAAAAGAAATTATAGTGCAGCTTCACTGAATTGCATTATATTTTTCTTCACTTGGATACAAATAAATCAAAAATGCTATCTTACCTTGTCTCCGTCCTCTCCAGGTGGGCCAGGAGGTCCCCCAGGTCCTGGCAGACCAACAGGTCCCTGAATACCATCCCTTCCAGCTGGACCTTGAGGTCCTTTCTCTCCCTAAAATAATGATTGTTGACATAGTGCAACAAAAAGACAAAAGTGTGCAGCATAGCCATGACTATTCCTACAATGTGGTGTTCTTACCGGTCCACCTTTCTCCCCAGCAGGGCCTGGAGGTCCCTGGGGGCCAGAACGTCCTGGGAGACCAGTAGGTCCTGCTGGCCCTGCCGGACCACGTTCACCAGGAGAACCCTAAAGCAGTACCACACACTGTGTTATTAGCTAGCTGGTAGCTAGTTATCAAAATAAGACATCATAAATATCAAATACATCTAACATGGGAAACTAAAGCATAATATCAGGCCCATCAAATAGGTCAGACCTCCCTCATGTAAGTAG
Source organism: Pelvicachromis taeniatus (assembly GCA_015108175.1). NCBI lineage: Eukaryota > Metazoa > Chordata > Actinopteri > Cichliformes > Cichlidae > Pelvicachromis > Pelvicachromis taeniatus. Next base: position 15,899 of record VURO01019568.1, read on the forward strand.
CAAACAGTGCATATCATTATATTATAAAATGGTCTGGAATAGCTGAGGGTGAACTTTACTATGAAGATATCTCAGAGATGCAGAGAGAGTACAGAAGGGGAGAGTGAGAGTGACAAAGTGGGGATACGGATGCGGTACATTGTACTCACAGCAGGGCCAGGTGGGCCAGGAGGACCCTCATTCCCTTTCAGGCCATGAGCTCCCTGCAGACAAGAGTGAAATAAAGGCCTCAGTAAACAAACACACCTGTTGGGGAAGCACACATTGTATCTTACACTGCACTCCTTATCTACAAACAGGCTCAGCAGGAGATGGAAAGCCTCCTATAGACTCCAAAGTGAAGGTTGAGAGTCGATGGGGAAAACAGTTTGCCAAAACTGCAGCAAACACCCAAAGGATCTAGTGCGTCACACAAAGTCTGAATCCTAAGGTTAACGAAAAGGCTTTGTAATAAACTGGAATGAAGAAAATAGCATAAGTTGTGTAACTACTAGGACACGACTTTGTCAAGTTAAAATTATTTGAAAAGACAGAAAAATCAGCCAAGAGCAGGCTGTTCCTTTACTGACAAGTGGATATGATATCATCTCAGATTCTTGAGGTTTACCGCATTCTTACAGAAATTTAATAGTCCAGAACTATTATGCAATAACCAAGCTGTGAGTAATATTGATTTTGTCACAAAGCTTCAAACAAAGCAGAAGACAATACTAACCACAGGACCAGGCAGACCTCTCTCTCCAGGGAAACCTCTTTGCCCAGGTGGGCCATCTTTACCAGATGGGCCAGCAGGGCCAGGATCACCCTGTAAGAGAAATGGGAAACAAATATGAGCTTTGTAGTTACATACATGTATTTTAATTAGCTGACAGTGCTAAAAAAAAACAAAAAAACAACAACAACAGCAAAAAAAGATAGGTTGCTAATAAACAGAACTTCAAGTTTCACCTTGGCTCCTTCTTTTCCTGCAGCTCCAGGCAGACCTTGCTCACCAGGTGGTCCTGGGGGTCCAGGGTGTCCCCGTTCTCCCGTTTGTCCAGTCTCACCTGTTGGTCCCTAGAATTGAAAATAAAGAAATCCCATTCAACACTAAAGTATGAAACCAAGTTACAGAGGAGGTGTGAGAAGAGGGACAAAGCAGAGAGCAAAATCAGCAAATTAACACAAAAGTGACATAACAATTTTTCCATTTATTAGGAACGTGGCGAGGAAAAGCTGAACATTTGCTGTGTGGGAGGCCTACTAGTCATTAAAGCCACATACAGCTTCATTATTATGAATGTCCTCAGCTGGCATTAGCAGAACGGCTGGGAGGAAAAGTCTGTTAAACATTTATGCATAATGGATGAAGAGCCCATTGCAAATATGAAAGAGGATAAACAACACTTAAGTCGTGGCTCGTGAGGTATCGCTAAGAGGAGCTAAATCGATTTTCATTTGCGGCGCAAAATGCTAAGAAAGCATTCCTAATGACAACTTATAGGTTTCTATTGTGCTTCCATGTGTGAAAGGTTTGCAGCTCTAGAAGAGCGTCATTTTTGGAAAAACAATGCAAATGCATATTTAATTATTTTTTGTAGGAAATTGATAGCTATTTGTTTGTGCACAAAGGAATACAGGGAACAAAAAGCTGTGCATCAATGAAGCAACTAAGCGAAATGCTCAATGGCTGTCACTCACCTGAGGTCCAACCACTCCTGGAGGACCAGGAGGGCCCGTTTTGCCTTGGAATCCCTGTGTATTATGAGAGGAAACAAAAGTCATACATTTGCCTCAGTGGATGTAGATATAACATAAAGAGTTGAATAACTGAAGCAGTTTACTCACAGTCTCTCCTCTCTGTCCAGGATGTCCTGGCAAGCCGTCTTTCCCTGCAGGTCCCTGAGAATTTCAAACAAATAAAAGAATTTATATTGAAGGTCACACAGGATGGAAAGACAAAGGGAAAAGGACATATTTCAGTACAGTGTCTGGACTTACAGGGGGACCCTTTGGTCCTGGGAATCCTGTTGGTCCCTGAGGCCCAGGCAATCCCTATAAAAAAAATTAAAAAAAAACAGCACACAATTGAGTTGATAATCACTTGTCTGATAGAAAACTTTGCAAGTCATGAGAATAAACTCCTGGTGATGCTGTTACTATACATACCCTCTCACCGGGAGGTCCCGGTGGGCCATCATTCCCTGAGTTACCCTGGACACAAGAAATAAGGAGTCAAATGTGAATGTGTATCACAACATATTTCAGAAAGTAGCAATGAAATAAACACTAATACTCACCTTTGGACCAGCTTTTCCTGTTGGTCCTCTTGGTCCTCTCTCTCCTCGAGGCCCCTAGAGAAAGAAAAAAAAAACCTTTTTAACAAAAAACTTTTGTAAAGGATGCGTGTGATCTGAAAAGCTTGGTTATTGTCTCAGTGTGGATTCCCCCTTCGAGCACGCTCAGGTCGAACAGCCACTTTTACTCAGGTGCCAAGTTCGCCATCTGCATGGAAGCACGAGTCTGCTGAGTAAGACTAACCGTTGGTCCTCTCTGTCCGCGTGGGCCCGGCTTTCCTGCTGTTCCCTGTGGACACGAAGGACACACACAACGATCAAAGGAATGCCACTCACATCATTAAGATCCTGCATCCTCATGACTCTAATGCCAGGGCACAGAAATGTTTGCAAGCAGAACTGAACCTTTTAAGAGCTCAGAAATAGCATTTTTTTAAAATAATAGGATTTACTTTAAAAAAAAATTACCATTAACACTTTTCATCACTTACATGTGAAGTCATTGCCACCTTGGAAAACGACATTTTAATAATCAATTATGTATGATATAGCAATTTTGCAGCAGCGTTACAATGACACTGGCTACATACAAATTTAATGAGGAAAACAATTAAATCTTTTATGTAGCTTTTTAAGTTTCAAACAAGTGTTGTGAAACTATCTTAATAGCTCTATTATCCCTTTCTGTCTTGGAGCTGGGTCTCATAAACTTTACAAACGTTTTGTGAAGATGAAAAAGCTTTATGCGCCTTGCTCCACTCGTGTTGACAAACCATTACTCTTGCAGGCGAGCTAATGACCCATCCCTTCGACAAAAGAAAATGAAGCATTGCTCAAGAGCCACAAAGTGATAAACAAAGCTTTTGGGATATCCAAATGAATTGTGCAAGTGGTAATGAAAAGCAATCGCGATGGTGAGCAATTGTGTCTCCGTCGCTTTGTGTTAGAGCCATGCGACTTCCACTAGGTTGATAAATCTGGAGCTTGGACGGGAGCCTGTCTCTGGCGGTACGCCTGTATCCAACCCTTGAAGGAATGAGAAGAATATCAAGAAGTCTATCTACATACATACCCGAGTTCCTTTCTCTCCATTGGCACCAGGGAAACCTTGGAAACCCTGAGATCCCTGTGTGTGAGCAAGAGAATAATTAATCATTTGAGAAGCAAACACAGTCGTTATAGTTCTTGTTTATACCCCTGGCTTAATAAATTTAACAGAAGACTGCATGCACACGAGTAACAGCATTCCTTTATTGCCATTGTATCAGTAACTGAAGGCTGACACCAAATAGCATATTCAAATCCCCAGCTCTTTGATCAGGAAGCTTCAAGCATGTCCGCTTGTCAGACTGCAGCTTTGCTTCAGAGAGGCTAAACGATGAGCCATCGAAAAGTTCAGCAAATGCAGCCTGCACATG